>CM055206.1:0-227000 GCA_029224185.1 Karalla daura
CACAGTCGCGAGTAGAATTGTCACATTTAAACTTGATCGCAGTGGTGGGAAAATGAATTGGGGCTTATGGAGAGAAGAGGCTGCTCTGGGCCGACGATTAGGGTCGCCATTTTAATTTTACAAGGAGCACAGGTTCATGGCCTGCCCCACATGAGACAGCACCAATGTTCCTACAAAACTGGAAAAAAGAATTTGTCTGCTGCTTATGGTGTGGCTGGGAGTAGCGTGAAAAGAGCGAAATGAGAGCTGATTTTTCAGCGATCCCGCATTTCGGCCCGGTACGTGAAGAGATTTGGCGTACCCAATGCTGAGGCGGCCCTTTCCCACTCTGGGAGTCTCCCAGGGCTTGGGCCATCTGCTGGGGTGCGTTGAAGCTGGACGCCTGTCCACTTTGTATTACCATGTCAGCAGAGGAGACATGGGCGCAGGTACCCAAGTACATGGTCCACGAGAAGAGGCGCTGCTGAAAAACCATACAACCTATCAACATGCAACTCACGACACAAACAGACCACAAGTTTCTTGAATATTTGAAATGAAAATGAAGTTTCTAAGTCAAAGTATGGCGACGTAGCGAATGTTTGTTTGAGGGCTTCCGTTTTCCCCATTCATTCTTATAAGAAACAGCCAAATTGGCCAAGTGCTAAACATTTTGCTCTACAGAGACAGTCTTGCACCTATCTGGAATATGAGCACACGGACACGCCGTAGGGGAGAGTCTCCAGAACGCCCTGATGTGATTTGATGTGTGTACGATGAAAACTGTGGGAAATGTCGCGAGTAGAAGTCACACGTTTAATTTTGATCGCAGTGGTGGGAAAATGAATGGGGGCTTATGGAGAGAAGAGGCTGCTCTGGGCCGACGATTAGGCTCGCCGTTTTAATTTTACAAGGAGCACAGGTTCATGGCCTGCCCCACATGAGACAGCACCAATGTTCCTACAAAACTGGAAAAAAGAATTTGTCTGCTGTTTATGGTGTGGCTGGGAGTAGCGTGAAAAGAGCGAAATGAGAGCTGATTTTTCAGCGATCCCGCATTTCGGCCCGGTACGTGAAGAGATTTGGCGTACCCAATGCTGAGGGGGCCCTTTCCCACTCTAGGAGTCTCCCAGGGCTTGGGCCATCTGCTGGGGTGCATTGAAGCTGGACGCCTGTCCACTTTGTATAACCATGTCAGCAGAGAAGACATGGGAGCGGGTACCTGAGCACATGGTCCACGAGAAGAGGCGCTGTTGAAAAACCATACAACCTATCAACATGCAACTTGCTACACAAACAGACCACAAGTTTCTTGAATATTTGAAATCAAAATGAAGTTTCTAATTCAAAGTATGGCGACGTAGCGAATGTTTGTTTGAGGGGTTCCGTTTTTCCCATTCATTCTTATAAGAAACAGCCAAATTGGCCAAGTGCTAAACATTTTGCTCTACGGAGACAGTCTTGCACCTATCTGGAATATGAGCACACTGTCACTCCGTAGGGGAGAGTCTCCAGAACGCCCTGATGTGATTTGGTGTGTGTACTATGAAAACTGTGGCCACAGTCGCGAGTAGAAGTGACACGTTTAATTTTGATCGCAGTGGTGGGAAAATGAATGGGGGCTTATGGAGAGAAGAGGCTGCTCTGGGCCGACGATTAGGCTCGCCGTTTTAATTTTACAAGGAGCACAGGTTCATGGCCTGCCCCACATGAGACAGCACCAGTGTTCCTACAAAACTGGAAAAAAGAATTAGTCTGCTGCTTACGGTGTGGCTGGGAGCAGCGTGAAAAGAGCGAAATGAGAGCTGATTTTTCAGCGATCCCGCATTTCGGCCCGGTACGTGAAGAGATTTGCCGTGCCTAATGCTGAGGGGGCCTTTTCCCACTCTAGGAGTCTCCCAGGGCCTGGGCCAGCTGCTGGGGTGCAATGAAGCTGGACGCCTGTCCACTTTGTATTACCATGTCAGCAGAGGAGACATGGGAGCAGGTACCCGAGTACATGGTCCACGAGAAGAGGCGCTGCTGGAAAATCATACAACCTAACAACATGCAACTCACGACACAAACAGACCACAAGTTTCTTGAATATTTGAAATGAAAATGAAGTTTCTAAGTCAAAGTATGGCGACGTAGCGAATGTTTGTTTGAGGGCTTCCGTTTTCCCCATTCATTCTTATAAGAAACAGCCAAATTGGCCAAGTGCTAAACTTTTTGCTCTACGGAGAAAGTCTTGCACCTATCTGGAATATGAGCACATGGTCACGCCATAGGGGAGAGTATCCAGAACGCCCTGATGTGATTTGGTGTGTGTACTATGAAAACTGTGGCCACAGTCGCGAGTAGAATTGTCACATTTAAACTTGATCGCAGTGGTGGGAAAATGAATTGGGGCTGATGGAGAGAAGAGACTGCTCTGGGCCGACGATTAGGCTCGCCGTTTAAATTTTACAAGGAGCACAGGTTCATGGCCTGCCCCACATGAGACAGCACCAATGTTCCTACAAAACTGGAAAAAAGAATTTGTCTGCTGCTTTCGGTGTGGCTGGGAGTAGCGTGAAAAGAGCGAAATGAGAGCTGATTTTTCAGCGATCCCGCATTTCGGCCCGGTGCATAGAAAAGATTGAGCTTGCCCAATGCTGAGGGGGCCCTTTCCCACTCTGGGAGTCTCCCAGGGCCTGGGCCATCTGCTTGGGTGCATTGAAGCTGGACGCCTGTCCACTTTGTGTTACCATGTCAGCAGAGGAGACTTGGGCGCAGGTACCCAAGTACATGGTCCAAGAGAAGAGGCGCTGCTGAAAAACCATACAACCAATCAACATGCAACTTGCTACACAAACAGACCACAAGTTTCTTGAATTTTTGAAATCAAAATGAAGTTTCTAATTCAAAGCATGGCGACGTAGCGAATGTTTGTTTGAGGGGTTCCGTTTTTCCCATTCATTCTTATAAGAAACAGCCAAATTGGCCAAGTGCTAAACATTTTGCTCTACGGAGACAGTCTTGCACCTCTCTGGAATATGAGCACACGGTCACGCCGTAGGGGAGAGTCTCCAGAACGCCCTGATGTGATTTGATGTGTGTACTATGAAAACTGTGGGAACAGTCGCGAGTAGAAGTCACACGTTTAATTTTGATCGCAGTGGTGGGAAAATGAATGGGGGCTTATGGAGAGAAGAGGCTGCTCTGGGCCGACTACTAGGCTCGCCGTTTTAATTTTAAAAGGAGCACAGGTTCATGGCCTGCCCCACATGAGACAGCACCAGTGTTCCTACATAACTGGAAAAAAGAATTCGTCTGCTGCTTACGGTGTGGCTGGGAGCAGCGTGAAAAGAGCGAAATGAGAGCTGATTTTTCAGCGATCCCACATTTCGGCCTGGTACGTGAAGAGATTTGGCGTACCCAATGCTGAGGGGGCCCTTTCCCACTCTAGGAGTCTCCCAGGGCTTGGGCCATCTGCTGGGGTGCATTGAAGCTGGACGCCTGTCCACTTTGTATTACCATGTCAGCAGAGGAGACATGGGCGCAGGTACCCAAGTACATGGTCCACGAGAAGAGGCGCTGCTGAAAAACCATACAACCTATCAACATGCAACTCACTACACAAACAGAACACAAGTTTCTTGAATATTTGAAATGAAAATGAAGTTTCTAAGTCAAAGTATGGCGACGTAGCGAATGTTTGTTTGAGGGCTTCCGTTTTCCCCATTCATTCTTATAAGAAACAGCCAAATTGGCCAAGTGCTAAACTTTTTGCTCGACGGAGAAAGTCTTGCACCTATCTGGAATGTGAGCACACGGTCACGCCGTAGGGGAGAGTCTCCAGAACGCCCTGATGTGATTTGGTGTGTGTACTATGAAAACTGTGGCCACAGTCGCGAGTAGAATTGTCACATTTAAACTTGATCGCAGTGGTGGGAAAATGAATGGGGGCTTATGGAGAGAAGAGGCTGCTCTGGGACGACGATTAGGCTCGCCGTTTAAATTTTACAAGGAGCACAGGTTCATGGCCTGCCCCGCATGAGACAGCACCAATGCTCCTAGAAAACTGGAAAAAAGAATTTGTCTGCTGCTTTCGGTGTGGCTGGGAGCAGCGTGAAAAGAGCGAAATGAGAGCTGATTTTTCAGCGATCCCGCATTTCGGCCCGGTACATAGAAAAGATTGAGCTTGCCCAATGCTGAGGGGGCCCTTTCCCACTCTGGGAGTCTCCCAGGGCCTGGCAAATCTGCTTGGGTGCATTGAAGCTGGACACCTGTCCACTTTGCATTACCATGTCAGCAGAGGAGACATGGGCGCAGGTACCCAAGAACATGGTCCACGAGAAGAGGCGCTGTTGAAAAACCATACAACCTATCAACATGCAACTTGCTAAACAAACAGACCACAAGTTTCTTGAATATTTGAAATGAAAATGAAGTTTCTAAGTCAAAGTATGGCGACGTAGCGAATGTTTGTTTGAGGGCTTCTGTTTTCCCCATTCATTCTTATAAGAAACAGCCAAATTGGCCAAGTGCTAAACTTTTTGCTCTACGGAGACAGTCTTGCACCTATCTGGAATATGAGCACACGGTCACGCCGTACGGGAGAGTCTCCAGGACGCCCTGACGCGATTTGGTGTGTGTACTATGAAAACTGTGGCCACAGTCGCGAGTAGAATTATCACATTTAAACTTGCTCGCAGTGGTGGGAAAATGAATGGGGGCTTATGGAGAGAAGAGGCTGCTCTGGGCCGACGATTAGGCTCGCCGTGTAAATTTTACAAGGAGCACAGGTTCATGGCCTGCCCCGCATGAGACAGCACCAATGTTCCTAGAAAACTGGAAAAAAGAATTTGTCTGCTGCTTACGTTGTGGCTGGGAGCAGCGTGAAAAGAGCGAAATGAGAGCTGATTTTTCAGCGATCCCGCATTTCGGCCCGATACGTAGAAGAGATTGGGCTTACCCAATGCTGAGGGGGCCCTTTCCCACTCTGGGAGACTCCCAGGGCCTGGGCCATCTGCTGGGGTGCATTGAAGCTGGACGCCTGTCCACTTTGTATTACCATGTCAGCAGAGGAGACATGGGCGCAGGTACCCAAGGACATGGTCCACGAGAAGAGGCACTGCTGAAAAACCATACAACCTATCAACATGCAACTCACAACACAACCAGACCACACGTTTCTTGAATATTTGAAATGAAAATGAAGTTTCTAAGTCAAAGTATGGCGACGTAGCGAATGTTTGTTTGAGGGCTTCCGTTTTCCCCATTCATTCTTATAAGAAACAGCCAAATTGGCCAAGTGCTAAACTTTTTGCTCTACGGAGACAGTCTTGCACCTATCTGGAATATGAGCACACGGTCACGCCGTACGGGAGAGTCTCCAGGACGCCCTGACGCGATTTGGTGTGTGTACTATGAAAACTGTGGCCACAGTCGCGAGTAGAATTGTCACATTTAAACTTGATCGCAGTGGTGGGAAAATGAATGGGGGTTATGGAGAGAAGAGGCTGCTCTGGGCCGACGATTAGGCTCGCCGTTTAAATTTTACAAGGAGCACAGGTTCATGGCCTGCCCCGCATGAGACAGCACCAATGCTCCTAGAAAACTGGAAAAAAGAATTTGTCTTCTGCTCATGATGTGGCTGGGAGTAGCGTGAAAAGAGCGAAATGAGAGCTGATTTTTCAGCGATCCCGCATTTCGGCCCGGTACGTGAAGAGATTGGGCTTACCCAATGCTGAGGGGGCCCTTTCCCACTCTAGGAGTCTCCCAGCGCTTGGGCCATCTGCTGGGATGCATTGAAGCTGGACGCCTGTCCACTTTGTATTATCATGTCAGCAGAGGAGACATGGGCGCAGGTACCCAAGTACATGGTCCACGAGAAGAGGCGCTGCTGAAAAACCATACAACCTATCAACATGCAACTCACTACACAAACAGACCACAAGTTTCTTGAATATTTGAAATGAAAATGAAGTTTCTAAGTCAAAGTATGGCGACGTAGCGAATGTTTGTTTGAGGGCTTCCGTTTTCCCCATTCATTCTTATAAGAAACAGCCAAATTGGCCAAGTGCTAAACTTTTTGCTCTACGGAGACAGTCTTGCACCTATCTGGAATATGAGCACACGGTCACGCCATACGGGAGAGTCTTCAGGACGCCCTGACGCGATTTGGTGTGTGTACTATGAAAACTGTGGCCACAGTCGCGAGTAGAATTGTCACATTTAAACTTGATCGCAGTGGTGGGAAAATGAATGGGGGTTATGGAGAGAAGAGGCTGCTCTGGGCCGACGATTAGGCTCGCCGTTTAAATTTTACAAGGAGCACAGGTTCATGGCCTGCCCCGCATGAGACAGCACCAATGCTCCTTGAAAACTGGAAAAAAGAATTTGTCTGCTGCTTATGATGTGGCTGGGAGTAGCGTGAAAAGAGCGAAATGAGAGCTGATTTTTCAGCGATCCCGCATTTCGGCCCGGTACGTGAAGAGATTGGGCTTACCCAATGCTGAGGGGGCCCTTTCCCACTCTAGGAGTCTCCCAGCGCTTGGGCCATCTGCTGGGGTGCATTGAAGCTGGACGCCTGTCCACTTTGTATTATCATGTCAGCAGAGGAGACATGGGCGCAGGTACCCAAGTACATGGTCCACGAGAAGAGGCGCTGTTGAAAAACCATACAACCTATCAACATGCAACTTGCTAAACAAACAGACCACAAGGTTCTTGAATTTTTGAAATCAAAATGAAGTTTCTAAGTCAAAGTATGGCGACGTAGCGAATGTTTGTTTGAGGGCTTCTGTTTTCCCCATTCATTCTTATAAGAAACAGCCAAATTGGCCAAGTGCTAAACTTTTTGCTCTACGGAGACAGTCTTGCACCTATCTGGAATATGAGCACACGGTCACGCCGTACGGGAGAGTCTCCAGGACGCCCTGACGCGATTTGGTGTGTGTACTATGAAAACTGTGGCCACAGTCGCGAGTAGAATTATCACATTTAAACTTGATCGCAGTGGTGGGAAAATGAATGGGGGCTTATGGAGAGAAGAGGCTGCTCTGGGCCGACGATTAGGCTCGCCGTTTAAATTTTACACGGAGCACAGGTTCATGGCCTGCCCCGCATGAGACAGCACCAATGTTCCTAGAAAACTGGAAAAAAGAATTTGTCTGCTGCTTACGTTGTGGCTGGGAGCAGCGTGAAAAGAGCGAAATGAGAGCTGATTTTTCAGCGATCCCGCATTTCGGCCCGATACGTAGAAGAGATTGGGCTTACCCAATGCTGAGGGGGCCCTTTCCCACTCTGGGAGACTCCCAGGGCCTGGGCCATCTGCTGGGGTGCATTGAAGCTGGACGCCTGTCCACTTTGTATTACCATGTCAGCAGAGGAGACATGGGCGCAGGTACCCAAGGACATGGTCCACGAGAAGAGGCACTGCTGAAAAACCATACAACCTATCAACATGCAACTCACAACACAACCAGACCACACGTTTCTTGAATATTTGAAATGAAAATGAAGTTTCTAAGTCAAAGTATGGCGACGTAGCGAATGTTTGTTTGAGGGCTTCCGTTTTCCCCATTCATTCTTATAAGAAACAGCCAAATTGGCCAAGTGCTAAACTTTTTGCTCTACGGAGACAGTCTTGCACCTATCTGGAATATGAGCACACGGTCACGCCATACGGGAGAGTCTCCAGGACGCCCTGACGCGATTTGGTGTGTGTACTATGAAAACTGTGGCCACAGTCGCGAGTAGAATTGTCACATTTAAACTTGATCGCAGTGGTGGGAAAATGAATGGGGGTTATGGAGAGAAGAGGCTGCTCTGGGCCGACGATTAGGCTCGCCGTTTAAATTTTACAAGGAGCACAGGTTCATGGCCTGCCCCGCATGAGACAGCACCAATGCTCCTAGAAAACTGGAAAAAAGAATTTGTCTGCTGCTTATGATGTGGCTGGGAGTAGCGTGAAAAGAGCGAAATGAGAGCTGATTTTTCAGCGATCCCGCATTTCGGCCCGGTACGTGAAGAGATTGGGCTTACCCAATGCTGAGGGGGCCCTTTCCCACTCTAGGAGTCTCCCAGCGCTTGGGCCATCTGCTGGGGTGCATTGAAGCTGGACGCCTGTCCACTTTGTATTATCATGTCAGCAGAGGAGACATGGGCGCAGGTACCCAAGTACATGGTCCACGAGAAGAGGCACTGCTGAAAAACCATACAACCTATCAACATGCAACTCACAACACAACCAGACCACACGTTTCTTGAATATTTGAAATGAAAATGAAGTTTCTAAGTCAAAGTATGGCGACGTAGCGAATGTTTGTTTGAGGGTTTCCGTTTTCCCCATTCATTCTTATAAGAAACAGCCAAATTGGCCAAGTGCTAAACTTTTTGCTCTACGGAGACAGTCTTGCACCTATCTGGAATATGAGCACACGGTCACGCCGTACGGGAGAGTCTCCAGGACGCCCTGACGCGATTTGGTGTGTGTACTATGAAAACTGTGGCCACAGTCGCGAGTAGAATTGTCACATTTAAACTTGATCGCAGTGGTGGGAAAATGAATGGGGGTTATGGAGAGAAGAGGCTGCTCTGGGCCGACGATTAGGCTCGCCGTTTAAATTTTACAAGGAGCACAGGTTCATGGCCTGCGCCGCATGAGACAGCACCAATGCTCCTAGAAAACTGGAAAAAAGAATTTGTCTGCTGCTTATGATGTGGCTGGGAGTAGCGTGAAAAGAGCGAAATGAGAGCTGATTTTTCAGCGATCCCGCATTTCGGCCCGGTACGTGAAGAGATTGGGCTTACCCAATGCTGAGGGGGCCCTTTCCCACTCTAGGAGTCTCCCAGCGCTTGGGCCATCTGCTGGGGTGCATTGAAGCTGGACGCCTGTCCACTTTGTATTATCATGTCAGCAGAGGAGACATGGGCGCAGGTACCCAAGTACATGGTCCACGAGAAGAGGCGCTGCTGAAAAACCATACAACCTATCAACATGCAACTCACTACACAAACAGACCACAAGGTTCTTGAATTTTTGAAATCAAAATGAAGTTTCTAAGTCAAAGTATGGCGACGTAGCGAATGTTTGTTTGAGGGCTTCCGTTTTCCCCATTCATTCTTATAAGAAACAGCCAAATTGGCCAAGTGCTAAACTTTTTGCTCTACGGAGACAGTCTTGCACCTATCTGGAATATGAGCACACGGTCACGCCGTACGGGAGAGTCTCCAGGACGCCCTGACGCGATTTGGTGTGTGTACTATGAAAACTGTGGCCACAGTCGCGAGTAGAATTGTCACATTTAAACTTGATCGCAGTGGTGGGAAAATGAATGGGGGTTATGGAGAGAAGAGGCTGCTCTGGGCCGACGATTAGGCTCGCCGTTTAAATTTTACAAGGAGCACAGGTTCATGGCCTGCCCCGCATGAGACAGCACCAATGCTCCTAGAAAACTGGAAAAAAGAATTTGTCTGCTGCTTATGATGTGGCTGGGAGTAGCGTGAAAAGAGCGAAATGAGAGCTGATTTTTCAGCGATCCCGCATTTCGGCCCGGTACGTGAAGAGATTGGGCTTACCCAATGCTGAGGGGGCCCTTTCCCACTCTAGGAGTCTCCCAGCGCTTGGGCCATCTGCTGGGGTGCATTGAAGCTGGACGCCTGTCCACTTTGTATTGTCATGTCAGCAGAGGAGACATGGGCGCAGGTACCCAAGTACATGGTCCACGAGAAGAGGCGCTGTTGAAAAACCATACAACCTATCAACATGCAACTTGCTAAACAAACAGACCACAAGGTTCTTGAATTTTTGAAATCAAAATGAAGTTGCTAAGTCAAAGTATGGCGACGTAGCGAATGTTTGTTTGAGGGCTTCTGTTTTCCCCATTCATTCTTATAAGAAACAGCCAAATTGGCCAAGTGCTAAACTTTTTGCTCTACGGAGACAGTCTTGCACCTATCTGGAATATGAGCACACGGTCACGCCATACGGGAGAGTCTCCAGGACGCCCTGACGCGATTTGGTGTGTGTACTATGAAAACTGTGGCCACAGTCGCGAGTAGAATTGTCACATTTAAACTTGATCGCAGTGGTGGGAAAATGAATGGGGGTTATGGAGAGAAGAGGCTGCTCTGGGCCGACGATTAGGCTCGCCGTTTAAATTTTACAAGGAGCACAGGTTCATGGCCTGCCCCGCATGAGACAGCACCAATGCTCCTAGAAAACTGGAAAAAAGAATTTGTCTGCTGCTTATGATGTGGCTGGGAGTAGCGTGAAAAGAGCGAAATGAGAGCTGATTTTTCAGCGATCCCGCATTTCGGCCCGGTACGTGAAGAGATTGGGCTTACCCAATGCTGAGGGGGCCCTTTCCCACTCTAGGAGTCTCCCAGCGCTTGGGCCATCTGCTGGGGTGCATTGAAGCTGGACGCCTGTCCACTTTGTATTATCATGTCAGCAGAGGAGACATGGGCGCAGGTACCCAAGTACATGGTCCACGAGAAGAGGCACTGCTGAAAAACCATACAACCTATCAACATGCAACTCACAACACAACCAGACCACACGTTTCTTGAATATTTGAAATGAAAATGAAGTTTCTAAGTCAAAGTATGGCGACGTAGCGAATGTTTGTTTGAGGGTTTCCGTTTTCCCCATTCATTCTTATAAGAAACAGCCAAATTGGCCAAGTGCTAAACTTTTTGCTCTACGGAGACAGTCTTGCACCTATCTGGAATATGAGCACACGGTCACGCCGTACGGGAGAGTCTCCAGGACGCCCTGACGCGATTTGGTGTGTGTACTATGAAAACTGTGGCCACAGTCGCGAGTAGAATTGTCACATTTAAACTTGATCGCAGTGGTGGGAAAATGAATGGGGGTTATGGAGAGAAGAGGCTGCTCTGGGCCGACGATTAGGCTCGCCGTTTAAATTTTACAAGGAGCACAGGTTCATGGCCTGCGCCGCATGAGACAGCACCAATGCTCCTAGAAAACTGGAAAAAAGAATTTGTCTGCTGCTTATGATGTGGCTGGGAGTAGCGTGAAAAGAGCGAAATGAGAGCTGATTTTTCAGCGATCCCGCATTTCGGCCCGGTACGTGAAGAGATTGGGCTTACCCAATGCTGAGGGGGCCCTTTCCCACTCTAGGAGTCTCCCAGCGCTTGGGCCATCTGCTGGGGTGCATTGAAGCTGGACGCCTGTCCACTTTGTATTATCATGTCAGCAGTGGAGACATGGGCGCAGGTACCCAAGTACATGGTCCACGAGAAGAGGCGCTGCTGAAAAACCATACAACCTATCAACATGCAACTCACTACACAAACAGACCACAAGTTTCTTGAATATTTGAAATGAAAATGAAGTTTCTAAGTCAAAGTATGGCGACGTAGCGAATGTTTGTTTGAGGGCTTCCGTTTTCCCCATTCATTCTTATAAGAAACAGCCAAATTGGCCAAGTGCTAAACTTTTTGCTCTACGGAGACAGTCTTGCACCTATCTGGAATATGAGCACACGGTCACGCCGTACGGGAGAGTCTCCAGGACGCCCTGACGCGATTTGGTGTGTGTACTATGAAAACTGTGGCCACAGTCGCGAGTAGAATTGTCACATTTAAACTTGATCGCAGTGGTGGGAAAATGAATGGGGGTTATGGAGAGAAGAGGCTGCTCTGGGCCGACGATTAGGCTCGCCGTTTAAATTTTACAAGGAGCACAGGTTCATGGCCTGCCCCGCATGAGACAGCACCAATGCTCCTAGAAAACTGGAAAAAAGAATTTGTCTGCTGCTTATGATGTGGCTGGGAGTAGCGTGAAAAGAGCGAAATGAGAGCTGATTTTTCAGCGATCCCGCATTTCGGCCCGGTACGTGAAGAGATTGGGCTTACCCAATGCTGAGGGGGCCCTTTCCCACTCTAGGAGTCTCCCAGCGCTTGGGCCATCTGCTGGGGTGCATTGAAGCTGGACGCCTGTCCACTTTGTATTGTCATGTCAGCAGAGGAGACATGGGCGCAGGTACCCAAGTACATGGTCCACGAGAAGAGGCGCTGCTGAAAAACCATACAACCTATCAACATGCAACTCACTACACAAACAGACCACAAGTTTCTTGAATATTTGAAATGAAAATGAAGTTTCTAAGTCAAAGTATGGCGACGTAGCGAATGTTTGTTTGAGGGCTTCCGTTTTCCCCATTCATTCTTATAAGAAACAGCCAAATTGGCCAAGTGCTAAACTTTTTGCTCTACGGAGACAGTCTTGCACCTATCTGGAATATGAGCACACGGTCACGCCATACGGGAGAGTCTCCAGGACGCCCTGACGCGATTTGGTGTGTGTACTATGAAAACTGTGGCCACAGTCGCGAGTAGAATTGTCACATTTAAACTTGATCGCAGTGGTGGGAAAATGAATTGGGGCTTATGGAGAGAAGAGGCTGCTCTGGGCCGACGATTAGGGTCGCCATTTTAATTTTACAAGGAGCACAGGTTCATGGCCTGCCCCACATGAGACAGCACCAATGTTCCTACAAAACTGGAAAAAAGAATTTGTCTGCTGCTTATGGTGTGGCTGGGAGTAGCGTGAAAAGAGCGAAATGAGAGCTGATTTTTCAGCGATCCCGCATTTCGGCCCGGTACGTGAAGAGATTTGGCGTACCCAATGCTGAGGCGGCCCTTTCCCACTCTGGGAGTCTCCCAGGGCTTGGGCCATCTGCTGGGGTGCGTTGAAGCTGGACGCCTGTCCACTTTGTATTACCATGTCAGCAGAGGAGACATGGGCGCAGGTACCCAAGTACATGGTCCACGAGAAGAGGCGCTGCTGAAAAACCATACAACCTATCAACATGCAACTCACGACACAAACAGACCACAAGTTTCTTGAATATTTGAAATGAAAATGAAGTTTCTAAGTCAAAGTATGGCGACGTAGCGAATGTTTGTTTGAGGGCTTCCGTTTTCCCCATTCATTCTTATAAGAAACAGCCAAATTGGCCAAGTGCTAAACATTTTGCTCTACAGAGACAGTCTTGCACCTATCTGGAATATGAGCACACGGACACGCCGTAGGGGAGAGTCTCCAGAACGCCCTGATGTGATTTGATGTGTGTACGATGAAAACTGTGGGAAATGTCGCGAGTAGAAGTCACACGTTTAATTTTGATCGCAGTGGTGGGAAAATGAATGGGGGCTTATGGAGAGAAGAGGCTGCTCTGGGCCGACGATTAGGCTCGCCGTTTTAATTTTACAAGGAGCACAGGTTCATGGCCTGCCCCACATGAGACAGCACCAATGTTCCTACAAAACTGGAAAAAAGAATTTGTCTGCTGCTTATGGTGTGGCTGGGAGTAGCGTGAAAAGAGCGAAATGAGAGCTGATTTTTCAGCGATCCCGCATTTCGGCCCGGTACGTGAAGAGATTTGGCGTACCCAATGCTGAGGGGGCCCTTTCCCACTCTAGGAGTCTCCCAGGGCTTGGGCCATCTGCTGGGGTGCATTGAAGCTGGACGCCTGTCCACTTTGTATAACCATGTCAGCAGAGAAGACATGGGAGCGGGTACCTGAGCACATGGTCCACGAGAAGAGGCGCTGTTGAAAAACCATACAACCTATCAACATGCAACTTGCTACACAAACAGACCACAAGTTTCTTGAATATTTGAAATCAAAATGAAGTTTCTAATTCAAAGTATGGCGACGTAGCGAATGTTTGTTTGAGGGGTTCCGTTTTTCCCATTCATTCTTATAAGAAACAGCCAAATTGGCCAAGTGCTAAACATTTTGCTCTACGGAGACAGTCTTGCACCTATCTGGAATATGAGCACACTGTCACTCCGTAGGGGAGAGTCTCCAGAACGCCCTGATGTGATTTGGTGTGTGTACTATGAAAACTGTGGCCACAGTCGCGAGTAGAAGTGACACGTTTAATTTTGATCGCAGTGGTGGGAAAATGAATGGGGGCTTATGGAGAGAAGAGGCTGCTCTGGGCCGACGATTAGGCTCGCCGTTTTAATTTTACAAGGAGCACAGGTTCATGGCCTGCCCCACATGAGACAGCACCAGTGTTCCTACAAAACTGGAAAAAAGAATTAGTCTGCTGCTTACGGTGTGGCTGGGAGCAGCGTGAAAAGAGCGAAATGAGAGCTGATTTTTCAGCGATCCCGCATTTCGGCCCGGTACGTGAAGAGATTTGCCGTGCCTAATGCTGAGGGGGCCTTTTCCCACTCTAGGAGTCTCCCAGGGCCTGGGCCAGCTGCTGGGGTGCAATGAAGCTGGACGCCTGTCCACTTTGTATTACCATGTCAGCAGAGGAGACATGGGAGCAGGTACCCGAGTACATGGTCCACGAGAAGAGGCGCTGCTGGAAAATCATACAACCTAACAACATGCAACTCACGACACAAACAGACCACAAGTTTCTTGAATATTTGAAATGAAAATGAAGTTTCTAAGTCAAAGTATGGCGACGTAGCGAATGTTTGTTTGAGGGCTTCCGTTTTCCCCATTCATTCTTATAAGAAACAGCCAAATTGGCCAAGTGCTAAACTTTTTGCTCTACGGAGAAAGTCTTGCACCTATCTGGAATATGAGCACATGGTCACGCCATAGGGGAGAGTATCCAGAACGCCCTGATGTGATTTGGTGTGTGTACTATGAAAACTGTGGCCACAGTCGCGAGTAGAATTGTCACATTTAAACTTGATCGCAGTGGTGGGAAAATGAATTGGGGCTGATGGAGAGAAGAGACTGCTCTGGGCCGACGATTAGGCTCGCCGTTTTAATTTTACAAGGAGCACAGGTTCATGGCCTGCCCCACATGAGACAGCACCAATGTTCCTACAAAACTGGAAAAAAGAATTTGTCTGCTGCTTTCGGTGTGGCTGGGAGTAGCGTGAAAAGAGCGAAATGAGAGCTGATTTTTCAGCGATCCCGCATTTCGGCCCGGTGCATAGAAAAGATTGAGCTTGCCCAATGCTGAGGGGGCCCTTTCCCACTCTGGGAGTCTCCCAGGGCCTGGGCCATCTGCTTGGGTGCATTGAAGCTGGACGCCTGTCCACTTTGTGTTACCATGTCAGCAGAGGAGACTTGGGCGCAGGTACCCAAGTACATGGTCCAAGAGAAGAGGCGCTGCTGAAAAACCATACAACCAATCAACATGCAACTTGCTACACAAACAGACCACAAGTTTCTTGAATTTTTGAAATCAAAATGAAGTTTCTAATTCAAAGCATGGCGACGTAGCGAATGTTTGTTTGAGGGGTTCCGTTTTTCCCATTCATTCTTATAAGAAACAGCCAAATTGGCCAAGTGCTAAACATTTTGCTCTACGGAGACAGTCTTGCACCTCTCTGGAATATGAGCACACGGTCACGCCGTAGGGGAGAGTCTCCAGAACGCCCTGATGTGATTTGATGTGTGTACTATGAAAACTGTGGGAACAGTCGCGAGTAGAAGTCACACGTTTAATTTTGATCGCAGTGGTGGGAAAATGAATGGGGGCTTATGGAGAGAAGAGGCTGCTCTGGGCCGACTACTAGGCTCGCCGTTTTAATTTTAAAAGGAGCACAGGTTCATGGCCTGCCCCACATGAGACAGCACCAGTGTTCCTACATAACTGGAAAAAAGAATTCGTCTGCTGCTTACGGTGTGGCTGGGAGCAGCGTGAAAAGAGCGAAATGAGAGCTGATTTTTCAGCGATCCCGCATTTCGGCCTGGTACGTGAAGAGATTTGGCGTACCCAATGCTGAGGGGGCCCTTTCCCACTCTAGGAGTCTCCCAGGGCTTGGGCCATCTGCTGGGGTGCATTGAAGCTGGACGCCTGTCCACTTTGTATTACCATGTCAGCAGAGGAGACATGGGCGCAGGTACCCAAGTACATGGTCCACGAGAAGAGGCGCTGCTGAAAAACCATACAACCTATCAACATGCAACTCACTACACAAACAGAACACAAGTTTCTTGAATATTTGAAATGAAAATGAAGTTTCTAAGTCAAAGTATGGCGACGTAGCGAATGTTTGTTTGAGGGCTTCCGTTTTCCCCATTCATTCTTATAAGAAACAGCCAAATTGGCCAAGTGCTAAACTTTTTGCTCTACGGAGACAGTCTTGCACCTATCTGGAATATGAGCACACGGTCACGCCGTACGGGAGAGTCTCCAGGACGCCCTGACGCGATTTGGTGTGTGTACTATGAAAACTGTGGCCACAGTCGCGAGTAGAATTGTCACATTTAAACTTGATCGCAGTGGTGGGAAAATGAATGGGGGTTATGGAAAGAAGAGGCTGCTCTGGGCCGACGATTAGGCTCGCCGTTTAAATTTTACAAGGAGCACAGGTTCATGGCCTGCCCCGCATGAGACAGCACCAATGCTCCTAGAAAACTGGAAAAAAGAATTTGTCTGCTGCTTATGATGTGGCTGGGAGTAGCGTGAAAAGAGCGAAATGAGAGCTGATTTTTCAGCGATCCCGCATTTCGGCCCGGTACGTGAAGAGATTGGGCTTACCCAATGCTGAGGGGGCCCTTTCCCACTCTAGGAGTCTCCCAGCGCTTGGGCCATCTGCTGGGGTGCATTGAAGCTGGACGCCTGTCCACTTTGTATTATCATGTCAGCAGAGGAGACATGGGCGCAGGTACCCAAGTACATGGTCCACGAGAAGAGGCACTGCTGAAAAACCATACAACCTATCAACATGCAACTCACAACACAACCAGACCACACGTTTCTTGAATATTTGAAATGAAAATGAAGTTTCTAAGTCAAAGTATGGCGACGTAGCGAATGTTTGTTTGAGGGCTTCCGTTTTCCCCATTCATTCTTATAAGAAACAGCCAAATTGGCCAAGTGCTAAACTTTTTGCTCTACGGAGACAGTCTTGCACCTATCTGGAATATGAGCACACGGTCACGCCGTACGGGAGAGTCTCCAGGACGCCCTGACGCGATTTGGTGTGTGTACTATGAAAACTGTGGCCACAGTCGCGAGTAGAATTGTCACATTTAAACTTGATCGCAGTGGTGGGAAAATGAATGGGGGTTATGGAGAGAAGAGGCTGCTCTGGGCCGACGATTAGGCTCGCCGTTTAAATTTTACAAGGAGCACAGGTTCATGGCCTGCCCCGCATGAGACAGCACCAATGCTCCTAGAAAACTGGAAAAAAGAATTTGTCTGCTGCTTATGATGTGGCTGGGAGTAGCGTGAAAAGAGCGAAATGAGAGCTGATTTTTCAGCGATCCCGCATTTCGGCCCGGTACGTGAAGAGATTGGGCTTACCCAATGCTGAGGGGGCCCTTTCCCACTCTAGGAGTCTCCCAGCGCTTGGGCCATCTGCTGGGGTGCATTGAAGCTGGACGCCTGTCCACTTTGTATTATCATGTCAGCAGAGGAGACATGGGCGCAGGTACCCAAGTACATGGTCCACGAGAAGAGGCGCTGCTGAAAAACCATACAACCTATCAACATGCAACTCACTACACAAACAGACCACAAGTTTCTTGAATATTTGAAATGAAAATGAAGTTTCTAAGTCAAAGTATGGCGACGTAGCGAATGTTTGTTTGAGGGCTTCCGTTTTCCCCATTCATTCTTATAAGAAACAGCCAAATTGGCCAAGTGCTAAACTTTTTGCTCTACGGAGACAGTCTTGCACCTATCTGGAATATGAGCACACGGTCACGCCGTACGGGAGAGTCTCCAGGACGCCCTGACGCGATTTGGTGTGTGTACTATGAAAACTGTGGCCACAGTCGCGAGTAGAATTGTCACATTTAAACTTGATCGCAGTGGTGGGAAAATGAATGGGGGTTATGGAGAGAAGAGGCTGCTCTGGGCCGACGATTAGGCTCGCCGTTTAAATTTTACAAGGAGCACAGGTTCATGGCCTGCCCCGCATGAGACAGCACCAATGCTCCTAGAAAACTGGAAAAAAGAATTTGTCTGCTGCTTATGATGTGGCTGGGAGTAGCGTGAAAAGAGCGAAATGAGAGCTGATTTTTCAGCGATCCCGCATTTCGGCCCGGTACGTGAAGAGATTGGGCTTACCCAATGCTGAGGGGGCCCTTTCCCACTCTAGGAGTCTCCCAGCGCTTGGGCCATCTGCTGGGGTGCATTGAAGCTGGACGCCTGTCCACTTTGTATTGTCATGTCAGCAGAGGAGACATGGGCGCAGGTACCCAAGTACATGGTCCACGAGAAGAGGCGCTGCTGAAAAACCATACAACCTATCAACATGCAACTCACTACACAAACAGACCACAAGTTTCTTGAATATTTGAAATGAAAATGAAGTTTCTAAGTCAAAGTATGGCGACGTAGCGAATGTTTGTTTGAGGGCTTCCGTTTTCCCCATTCATTCTTATAAGAAACAGCCAAATTGGCCAAGTGCTAAACTTTTTGCTCTACGGAGACAGTCTTGCACCTATCTGGAATATGAGCACACGGTCACGCCATACGGGAGAGTCTCCAGGACGCCCTGACGCGATTTGGTGTGTGTACTATGAAAACTGTGGCCACAGTCGCGAGTAGAATTGTCACATTTAAACTTGATCGCAGTGGTGGGAAAATGAATTGGGGCTTATGGAGAGAAGAGGCTGCTCTGGGCCGACGATTAGGGTCGCCATTTTAATTTTACAAGGAGCACAGGTTCATGGCCTGCCCCACATGAGACAGCACCAATGTTCCTACAAAACTGGAAAAAAGAATTTGTCTGCTGCTTATGGTGTGGCTGGGAGTAGCGTGAAAAGAGCGAAATGAGAGCTGATTTTTCAGCGATCCCGCATTTCGGCCCGGTACGTGAAGAGATTTGGCGTACCCAATGCTGAGGCGGCCCTTTCCCACTCTGGGAGTCTCCCAGGGCTTGGGCCATCTGCTGGGGTGCGTTGAAGCTGGACGCCTGTCCACTTTGTATTACCATGTCAGCAGAGGAGACATGGGCGCAGGTACCCAAGTACATGGTCCACGAGAAGAGGCGCTGCTGAAAAACCATACAACCTATCAACATGCAACTCACGACACAAACAGACCACAAGTTTCTTGAATATTTGAAATGAAAATGAAGTTTCTAAGTCAAAGTATGGCGACGTAGCGAATGTTTGTTTGAGGGCTTCCGTTTTCCCCATTCATTCTTATAAGAAACAGCCAAATTGGCCAAGTGCTAAACATTTTGCTCTACAGAGACAGTCTTGCACCTATCTGGAATATGAGCACACGGACACGCCGTAGGGGAGAGTCTCCAGAACGCCCTGATGTGATTTGATGTGTGTACGATGAAAACTGTGGGAAATGTCGCGAGTAGAAGTCACACGTTTAATTTTGATCGCAGTGGTGGGAAAATGAATGGGGGCTTATGGAGAGAAGAGGCTGCTCTGGGCCGACGATTAGGCTCGCCGTTTTAATTTTACAAGGAGCACAGGTTCATGGCCTGCCCCACATGAGACAGCACCAATGTTCCTACAAAACTGGAAAAAAGAATTTGTCTGCTGCTTATGGTGTGGCTGGGAGTAGCGTGAAAAGAGCGAAATGAGAGCTGATTTTTCAGCGATCCCGCATTTCGGCCCGGTACGTGAAGAGATTTGGCGTACCCAATGCTGAGGGGGCCCTTTCCCACTCTAGGAGTCTCCCAGGGCTTGGGCCATCTGCTGGGGTGCATTGAAGCTGGACGCCTGTCCACTTTGTATAACCATGTCAGCAGAGAAGACATGGGAGCGGGTACCTGAGCACATGGTCCACGAGAAGAGGCGCTGTTGAAAAACCATACAACCTATCAACATGCAACTTGCTACACAAACAGACCACAAGTTTCTTGAATATTTGAAATCAAAATGAAGTTTCTAATTCAAAGTATGGCGACGTAGCGAATGTTTGTTTGAGGGGTTCCGTTTTTCCCATTCATTCTTATAAGAAACAGCCAAATTGGCCAAGTGCTAAACATTTTGCTCTACGGAGACAGTCTTGCACCTATCTGGAATATGAGCACACTGTCACTCCGTAGGGGAGAGTCTCCAGAACGCCCTGATGTGATTTGGTGTGTGTACTATGAAAACTGTGGCCACAGTCGCGAGTAGAAGTGACACGTTTAATTTTGATCGCAGTGGTGGGAAAATGAATGGGGGCTTATGGAGAGAAGAGGCTGCTCTGGGCCGACGATTAGGCTCGCCGTTTTAATTTTACAAGGAGCACAGGTTCATGGCCTGCCCCACATGAGACAGCACCAGTGTTCCTACAAAACTGGAAAAAAGAATTAGTCTGCTGCTTACGGTGTGGCTGGGAGCAGCGTGAAAAGAGCGAAATGAGAGCTGATTTTTCAGCGATCCCGCATTTCGGCCCGGTACGTGAAGAGATTTGCCGTGCCTAATGCTGAGGGGGCCTTTTCCCACTCTAGGAGTCTCCCAGGGCCTGGGCCAGCTGCTGGGGTGCAATGAAGCTGGACGCCTGTCCACTTTGTATTACCATGTCAGCAGAGGAGACATGGGAGCAGGTACCCGAGTACATGGTCCACGAGAAGAGGCGCTGCTGGAAAATCATACAACCTAACAACATGCAACTCACGACACAAACAGACCACAAGTTTCTTGAATATTTGAAATGAAAATGAAGTTTCTAAGTCAAAGTATGGCGACGTAGCGAATGTTTGTTTGAGGGCTTCCGTTTTCCCCATTCATTCTTATAAGAAACAGCCAAATTGGCCAAGTGCTAAACTTTTTGCTCTACGGAGAAAGTCTTGCACCTATCTGGAATATGAGCACATGGTCACGCCATAGGGGAGAGTATCCAGAACGCCCTGATGTGATTTGGTGTGTGTACTATGAAAACTGTGGCCACAGTCGCGAGTAGAATTGTCACATTTAAACTTGATCGCAGTGGTGGGAAAATGAATTGGGGCTGATGGAGAGAAGAGACTGCTCTGGGCCGACGATTAGGCTCGCCGTTTTAATTTTACAAGGAGCACAGGTTCATGGCCTGCCCCACATGAGACAGCACCAATGTTCCTACAAAACTGGAAAAAAGAATTTGTCTGCTGCTTTCGGTGTGGCTGGGAGTAGCGTGAAAAGAGCGAAATGAGAGCTGATTTTTCAGCGATCCCGCATTTCGGCCCGGTGCATAGAAAAGATTGAGCTTGCCCAATGCTGAGGGGGCCCTTTCCCACTCTGGGAGTCTCCCAGGGCCTGGGCCATCTGCTTGGGTGCATTGAAGCTGGACGCCTGTCCACTTTGTGTTACCATGTCAGCAGAGGAGACTTGGGCGCAGGTACCCAAGTACATGGTCCAAGAGAAGAGGCGCTGCTGAAAAACCATACAACCAATCAACATGCAACTTGCTACACAAACAGACCACAAGTTTCTTGAATTTTTGAAATCAAAATGAAGTTTCTAATTCAAAGCATGGCGACGTAGCGAATGTTTGTTTGAGGGGTTCCGTTTTTCCCATTCATTCTTATAAGAAACAGCCAAATTGGCCAAGTGCTAAACATTTTGCTCTACGGAGACAGTCTTGCACCTCTCTGGAATATGAGCACACGGTCACGCCGTAGGGGAGAGTCTCCAGAACGCCCTGATGTGATTTGATGTGTGTACTATGAAAACTGTGGGAACAGTCGCGAGTAGAAGTCACACGTTTAATTTTGATCGCAGTGGTGGGAAAATGAATGGGGGCTTATGGAGAGAAGAGGCTGCTCTGGGCCGACTACTAGGCTCGCCGTTTTAATTTTAAAAGGAGCACAGGTTCATGGCCTGCCCCACATGAGACAGCACCAGTGTTCCTACATAACTGGAAAAAAGAATTCGTCTGCTGCTTACGGTGTGGCTGGGAGCAGCGTGAAAAGAGCGAAATGAGAGCTGATTTTTCAGCGATCCCGCATTTCGGCCTGGTACGTGAAGAGATTTGGCGTACCCAATGCTGAGGGGGCCCTTTCCCACTCTAGGAGTCTCCCAGGGCTTGGGCCATCTGCTGGGGTGCATTGAAGCTGGACGCCTGTCCACTTTGTATTACCATGTCAGCAGAGGAGACATGGGCGCAGGTACCCAAGTACATGGTCCACGAGAAGAGGCGCTGCTGAAAAACCATACAACCTATCAACATGCAACTCACTACACAAACAGAACACAAGTTTCTTGAATATTTGAAATGAAAATGAAGTTTCTAAGTCAAAGTATGGCGACGTAGCGAATGTTTGTTTGAGGGCTTCCGTTTTCCCCATTCATTCTTATAAGAAACAGCCAAATTGGCCAAGTGCTAAACTTTTTGCTCGACGGAGAAAGTCTTGCACCTATCTGGAATGTGAGCACACGGTCACGCCGTAGGGGAGAGTCTCCAGAACGCCCTGATGTGATTTGGTGTGTGTACTATGAAAACTGTGGCCACAGTCGCGAGTAGAATTGTCACATTTAAACTTGATCGCAGTGGTGGGAAAATGAATGGGGGCTTATGGAGAGAAGAGGCTGCTCTGGGACGACGATTAGGCTCGCCGTTTAAATTTTACAAGGAGCACAGGTTCATGGCCTGCCCCGCATGAGACAGCACCAATGCTCCTAGAAAACTGGAAAAAAGAATTTGTCTGCTGCTTTCGGTGTGGCTGGGAGCAGCGTGAAAAGAGCGAAATGAGAGCTGATTTTTCAGCGATCCCGCATTTCGGCCCGGTACATAGAAAAGATTGAGCTTGCCCAATGCTGAGGGGGCCCTTTCCCACTCTGGGAGTCTCCCAGGGCCTGGCAAATCTGCTTGGGTGCATTGAAGCTGGACACCTGTCCACTTTGCATTACCATGTCAGCAGAGGAGACATGGGCGCAGGTACCCAAGTACATGGTCCACGAGAAGAGGCGCTGTTGAAAAACCATACAACCTATCAACATGCAACTTGCTAAACAAACAGACCACAAGTTTCTTGAATATTTGAAATGAAAATGAAGTTTCTAAGTCAAAGTATGGCGACGTAGCGAATGTTTGTTTGAGGGCTTCTGTTTTCCCCATTCATTCTTATAAGAAACAGCCAAATTGGCCAAGTGCTAAACTTTTTGCTCTACGGAGACAGTCTTGCACCTATCTGGAATATGAGCACACGGTCACGCCGTACGGGAGAGTCTCCAGGACGCCCTGACGCGATTTGGTGTGTGTACTATGAAAACTGTGGCCACAGTCGCGAGTAGAATTATCACATTTAAACTTGCTCGCAGTGGTGGGAAAATGAATGGGGGCTTATGGAGAGAAGAGGCTGCTCTGGGCCGACGATTAGGCTCGCCGTGTAAATTTTACAAGGAGCACAGGTTCATGGCCTGCCCCGCATGAGACAGCACCAATGTTCCTAGAAAACTGGAAAAAAGAATTTGTCTGCTGCTTACGTTGTGGCTGGGAGCAGCGTGAAAAGAGCGAAATGAGAGCTGATTTTTCAGCGATCCCGCATTTCGGCCCGATACGTAGAAGAGATTGGGCTTACCCAATGCTGAGGGGGCCCTTTCCCACTCTGGGAGACTCCCAGGGCCTGGGCCATCTGCTGGGGTGCATTGAAGCTGGACGCCTGTCCACTTTGTATTACCATGTCAGCAGAGGAGACATGGGCGCAGGTACCCAAGGACATGGTCCACGAGAAGAGGCACTGCTGAAAAACCATACAACCTATCAACATGCAACTCACAACACAACCAGACCACACGTTTCTTGAATATTTGAAATGAAAATGAAGTTTCTAAGTCAAAGTATGGCGACGTAGCGAATGTTTGTTTGAGGGCTTCCGTTTTCCCCATTCATTCTTATAAGAAACAGCCAAATTGGCCAAGTGCTAAACTTTTTGCTCTACGGAGACAGTCTTGCACCTATCTGGAATATGAGCACACGGTCACGCCGTACGGGAGAGTCTCCAGGACGCCCTGACGCGATTTGGTGTGTGTACTATGAAAACTGTGGCCACAGTCGCGAGTAGAATTGTCACATTTAAACTTGATCGCAGTGGTGGGAAAATGAATGGGGGTTATGGAGAGAAGAGGCTGCTCTGGGCCGACGATTAGGCTCGCCGTTTAAATTTTACAAGGAGCACAGGTTCATGGCCTGCCCCGCATGAGACAGCACCAATGCTCCTAGAAAACTGGAAAAAAGAATTTGTCTGCTGCTTATGATGTGGCTGGGAGTAGCGTGAAAAGAGCGAAATGAGAGCTGATTTTTCAGCGATCCCGCATTTCGGCCCGGTACGTGAAGAGATTGGGCTTACCCAATGCTGAGGGGGCCCTTTCCCACTCTAGGAGTCTCCCAGCGCTTGGGCCATCTGCTGGGGTGCATTGAAGCTGGACGCCTGTCCACTTTGTATTGTCATGTCAGCAGAGGAGACATGGGCGCAGGTACCCAAGTACATGGTCCACGAGAAGAGGCGCTGCTGAAAAACCATACAACCTATCAACATGCAACTCACTACACAAACAGACCACAAGTTTCTTGAATATTTGAAATGAAAATGAAGTTTCTAAGTCAAAGTATGGCGACGTAGCGAATGTTTGTTTGAGGGCTTCCGTTTTCCCCATTCATTCTTATAAGAAACAGCCAAATTGGCCAAGTGCTAAACTTTTTGCTCTACGGAGACAGTCTTGCACCTATCTGGAATATGAGCACACGGTCACGCCATACGGGAGAGTCTCCAGGACGCCCTGACGCGATTTGGTGTGTGTACTATGAAAACTGTGGCCACAGTCGCGAGTAGAATTGTCACATTTAAACTTGATCGCAGTGGTGGGAAAATGAATTGGGGCTTATGGAGAGAAGAGGCTGCTCTGGGCCGACGATTAGGGTCGCCATTTTAATTTTACAAGGAGCACAGGTTCATGGCCTGCCCCACATGAGACAGCACCAATGTTCCTACAAAACTGGAAAAAAGAATTTGTCTGCTGCTTATGGTGTGGCTGGGAGTAGCGTGAAAAGAGCGAAATGAGAGCTGATTTTTCAGCGATCCCGCATTTCGGCCCGGTACGTGAAGAGATTTGGCGTACCCAATGCTGAGGCGGCCCTTTCCCACTCTGGGAGTCTCCCAGGGCTTGGGCCATCTGCTGGGGTGCGTTGAAGCTGGACGCCTGTCCACTTTGTATTACCATGTCAGCAGAGGAGACATGGGCGCAGGTACCCAAGTACATGGTCCACGAGAAGAGGCGCTGCTGAAAAACCATACAACCTATCAACATGCAACTCACGACACAAACAGACCACAAGTTTCTTGAATATTTGAAATGAAAATGAAGTTTCTAAGTCAAAGTATGGCGACGTAGCGAATGTTTGTTTGAGGGCTTCCGTTTTCCCCATTCATTCTTATAAGAAACAGCCAAATTGGCCAAGTGCTAAACATTTTGCTCTACAGAGACAGTCTTGCACCTATCTGGAATATGAGCACACGGACACGCCGTAGGGGAGAGTCTCCAGAACGCCCTGATGTGATTTGATGTGTGTACGATGAAAACTGTGGGAAATGTCGCGAGTAGAAGTCACACGTTTAATTTTGATCGCAGTGGTGGGAAAATGAATGGGGGCTTATGGAGAGAAGAGGCTGCTCTGGGCCGACGATTAGGCTCGCCGTTTTAATTTTACAAGGAGCACAGGTTCATGGCCTGCCCCACATGAGACAGCACCAATGTTCCTACAAAACTGGAAAAAAGAATTTGTCTGCTGCTTATGGTGTGGCTGGGAGTAGCGTGAAAAGAGCGAAATGAGAGCTGATTTTTCAGCGATCCCGCATTTCGGCCCGGTACGTGAAGAGATTTGGCGTACCCAATGCTGAGGGGGCCCTTTCCCACTCTAGGAGTCTCCCAGGGCTTGGGCCATCTGCTGGGGTGCATTGAAGCTGGACGCCTGTCCACTTTGTATAACCATGTCAGCAGAGAAGACATGGGAGCGGGTACCTGAGCACATGGTCCACGAGAAGAGGCGCTGTTGAAAAACCATACAACCTATCAACATGCAACTTGCTACACAAACAGACCACAAGTTTCTTGAATATTTGAAATCAAAATGAAGTTTCTAATTCAAAGTATGGCGACGTAGCGAATGTTTGTTTGAGGGGTTCCGTTTTTCCCATTCATTCTTATAAGAAACAGCCAAATTGGCCAAGTGCTAAACATTTTGCTCTACGGAGACAGTCTTGCACCTATCTGGAATATGAGCACACTGTCACTCCGTAGGGGAGAGTCTCCAGAACGCCCTGATGTGATTTGGTGTGTGTACTATGAAAACTGTGGCCACAGTCGCGAGTAGAAGTGACACGTTTAATTTTGATCGCAGTGGTGGGAAAATGAATGGGGGCTTATGGAGAGAAGAGGCTGCTCTGGGCCGACGATTAGGCTCGCCGTTTTAATTTTACAAGGAGCACAGGTTCATGGCCTGCCCCACATGAGACAGCACCAGTGTTCCTACAAAACTGGAAAAAAGAATTAGTCTGCTGCTTACGGTGTGGCTGGGAGCAGCGTGAAAAGAGCGAAATGAGAGCTGATTTTTCAGCGATCCCGCATTTCGGCCCGGTACGTGAAGAGATTTGCCGTGCCTAATGCTGAGGGGGCCTTTTCCCACTCTAGGAGTCTCCCAGGGCCTGGGCCAGCTGCTGGGGTGCAATGAAGCTGGACGCCTGTCCACTTTGTATTACCATGTCAGCAGAGGAGACATGGGAGCAGGTACCCGAGTACATGGTCCACGAGAAGAGGCGCTGCTGGAAAATCATACAACCTAACAACATGCAACTCACGACACAAACAGACCACAAGTTTCTTGAATATTTGAAATGAAAATGAAGTTTCTAAGTCAAAGTATGGCGACGTAGCGAATGTTTGTTTGAGGGCTTCCGTTTTCCCCATTCATTCTTATAAGAAACAGCCAAATTGGCCAAGTGCTAAACTTTTTGCTCTACGGAGAAAGTCTTGCACCTATCTGGAATATGAGCACATGGTCACGCCATAGGGGAGAGTATCCAGAACGCCCTGATGTGATTTGGTGTGTGTACTATGAAAACTGTGGCCACAGTCGCGAGTAGAATTGTCACATTTAAACTTGATCGCAGTGGTGGGAAAATGAATTGGGGCTGATGGAGAGAAGAGACTGCTCTGGGCCGACGATTAGGCTCGCCGTTTTAATTTTACAAGGAGCACAGGTTCATGGCCTGCCCCACATGAGACAGCACCAATGTTCCTACAAAACTGGAAAAAAGAATTTGTCTGCTGCTTTCGGTGTGGCTGGGAGTAGCGTGAAAAGAGCGAAATGAGAGCTGATTTTTCAGCGATCCCGCATTTCGGCCCGGTGCATAGAAAAGATTGAGCTTGCCCAATGCTGAGGGGGCCCTTTCCCACTCTGGGAGTCTCCCAGGGCCTGGGCCATCTGCTTGGGTGCATTGAAGCTGGACGCCTGTCCACTTTGTGTTACCATGTCAGCAGAGGAGACTTGGGCGCAGGTACCCAAGTACATGGTCCAAGAGAAGAGGCGCTGCTGAAAAACCATACAACCAATCAACATGCAACTTGCTACACAAACAGACCACAAGTTTCTTGAATTTTTGAAATCAAAATGAAGTTTCTAATTCAAAGCATGGCGACGTAGCGAATGTTTGTTTGAGGGGTTCCGTTTTTCCCATTCATTCTTATAAGAAACAGCCAAATTGGCCAAGTGCTAAACATTTTGCTCTACGGAGACAGTCTTGCACCTCTCTGGAATATGAGCACACGGTCACGCCGTAGGGGAGAGTCTCCAGAACGCCCTGATGTGATTTGATGTGTGTACTATGAAAACTGTGGGAACAGTCGCGAGTAGAAGTCAAACGTTTAATTTTGATCGCAGTGGTGGGAAAATGAATGGGGGCTTATGGAGAGAAGAGGCTGCTCTGGGCCGACTACTAGGCTCGCCGTTTTAATTTTAAAAGGAGCACAGGTTCATGGCCTGCCCCACATGAGACAGCACCAGTGTTCCTACATAACTGGAAAAAAGAATTCGTCTGCTGCTTACGGTGTGGCTGGGAGCAGCGTGAAAAGAGCGAAATGAGAGCTGATTTTTCAGCGATCCCGCATTTCGGCCTGGTACGTGAAGAGATTTGGCGTACCCAATGCTGAGGGGGCCCTTTCCCACTCTAGGAGTCTCCCAGGGCTTGGGCCATCTGCTGGGGTGCATTGAAGCTGGACGCCTGTCCACTTTGTATTACCATGTCAGCAGAGGAGACATGGGCGCAGGTACCCAAGTACATGGTCCACGAGAAGAGGCGCTGCTGAAAAACCATACAACCTATCAACATGCAACTCACTACACAAACAGAACACAAGTTTCTTGAATATTTGAAATGAAAATGAAGTTTCTAAGTCAAAGTATGGCGACGTAGCGAATGTTTGTTTGAGGGCTTCCGTTTTCCCCATTCATTCTTATAAG
The DNA here is from genome assembly GCA_029224185.1 of Karalla daura. Classification (NCBI taxonomy): domain Eukaryota; kingdom Metazoa; phylum Chordata; class Actinopteri; order Chaetodontiformes; family Leiognathidae; genus Karalla; species Karalla daura. The sequence continues at coordinate 28,303 of CM055206.1, forward strand.
AAACAGCCAAATTGGCCAAGTGCTAAACTTTTTGCTCGACGGAGAAAGTCTTGCACCTATCTGGAATGTGAGCACACGGTCACGCCGTAGGGGAGAGTCTCCAGAACGCCCTGATGTGATTTGGTGTGTGTACTATGAAAACTGTGGCCACAGTCGCGAGTAGAATTGTCACATTTAAACTTGATCGCAGTGGTGGGAAAATGAATGGGGGCTTATGGAGAGAAGAGGCTGCTCTGGGACGACGATTAGGCTCGCCGTTTAAATTTTACAAGGAGCACAGGTTCATGGCCTGCCCCGCATGAGACAGCACCAATGCTCCTAGAAAACTGGAAAAAAGAATTTGTCTGCTGCTTTCGGTGTGGCTGGGAGCAGCGTGAAAAGAGCGAAATGAGAGCTGATTTTTCAGCGATCCCGCATTTCGGCCCGGTACATAGAAAAGATTGAGCTTGCCCAATGCTGAGGGGGCCCTTTCCCACTCTGGGAGTCTCCCAGGGCCTGGCAAATCTGCTTGGGTGCATTGAAGCTGGACACCTGTCCACTTTGCATTACCATGTCAGCAGAGGAGACATGGGCGCAGGTACCCAAGTACATGGTCCACGAGAAGAGGCGCTGTTGAAAAACCATACAACCTATCAACATGCAACTTGCTAAACAAACAGACCACAAGTTTCTTGAATATTTGAAATGAAAATGAAGTTTCTAAGTCAAAGTATGGCGACGTAGCGAATGTTTGTTTGAGGGCTTCTGTTTTCCCCATTCATTCTTATAAGAAACAGCCAAATTGGCCAAGTGCTAAACTTTTTGCTCTACGGAGACAGTCTTGCACCTATCTGGAATATGAGCACACGGTCACGCCGTACGGGAGAGTCTCCAGGACGCCCTGACGCGATTTGGTGTGTGTACTATGAAAACTGTGGCCACAGTCGCGAGTAGAATTATCACATTTAAACTTGCTCGCAGTGGTGGGAAAATGAATGGGGGCTTATGGAGAGAAGAGGCTGCTCTGGGCCGACGATTAGGCTCGCCGTGTAAATTTTACAAGGAGCACAGGTTCATGGCCTGCCCCGCATGAGACAGCACCAATGTTCCTAGAAAACTGGAAAAAAGAATTTGTCTGCTGCTTACGTTGTGGCTGGGAGCAGCGTGAAAAGAGCGAAATGAGAGCTGATTTTTCAGCGATCCCGCATTTCGGCCCGATACGTAGAAGAGATTGGGCTTACCCAATGCTGAGGGGGCCCTTTCCCACTCTGGGAGACTCCCAGGGCCTGGGCCATCTGCTGGGGTGCATTGAAGCTGGACGCCTGTCCACTTTGTATTACCATGTCAGCAGAGGAGACATGGGCGCAGGTACCCAAGGACATGGTCCACGAGAAGAGGCACTGCTGAAAAACCATACAACCTATCAACATGCAACTCACAACACAACCAGACCACACGTTTCTTGAATATTTGAAATGAAAATGAAGTTTCTAAGTCAAAGTATGGCGACGTAGCGAATGTTTGTTTGAGGGCTTCCGTTTTCCCCATTCATTCTTATAAGAAACAGCCAAATTGGCCAAGTGCTAAACTTTTTGCTCTACGGAGACAGTCTTGCACCTATCTGGAATATGAGCACACGGTCACGCCGTACGGGAGAGTCTCCAGGACGCCCTGACGCGATTTGGTGTGTGTACTATGAAAACTGTGGCCACAGTCGCGAGTAGAATTGTCACATTTAAACTTGATCGCAGTGGTGGGAAAATGAATGGGGGTTATGGAGAGAAGAGGCTGCTCTGGGCCGACGATTAGGCTCGCCGTTTAAATTTTACAAGGAGCACAGGTTCATGGCCTGCCCCGCATGAGACAGCACCAATGCTCCTAGAAAACTGGAAAAAAGAATTTGTCTTCTGCTCATGATGTGGCTGGGAGTAGCGTGAAAAGAGCGAAATGAGAGCTGATTTTTCAGCGATCCCGCATTTCGGCCCGGTACGTGAAGAGATTGGGCTTACCCAATGCTGAGGGGGCCCTTTCCCACTCTAGGAGTCTCCCAGCGCTTGGGCCATCTGCTGGGATGCATTGAAGCTGGACGCCTGTCCACTTTGTATTATCATGTCAGCAGAGGAGACATGGGCGCAGGTACCCAAGTACATGGTCCACGAGAAGAGGCGCTGCTGAAAAACCATACAACCTATCAACATGCAACTCACTACACAAACAGACCACAAGTTTCTTGAATATTTGAAATGAAAATGAAGTTTCTAAGTCAAAGTATGGCGACGTAGCGAATGTTTGTTTGAGGGCTTCCGTTTTCCCCATTCATTCTTATAAGAAACAGCCAAATTGGCCAAGTGCTAAACTTTTTGCTCTACGGAGACAGTCTTGCACCTATCTGGAATATGAGCACACGGTCACGCCATACGGGAGAGTCTTCAGGACGCCCTGACGCGATTTGGTGTGTGTACTATGAAAACTGTGGCCACAGTCGCGAGTAGAATTGTCACATTTAAACTTGATCGCAGTGGTGGGAAAATGAATGGGGGTTATGGAGAGAAGAGGCTGCTCTGGGCCGACGATTAGGCTCGCCGTTTAAATTTTACAAGGAGCACAGGTTCATGGCCTGCCCCGCATGAGACAGCACCAATGCTCCTTGAAAACTGGAAAAAAGAATTTGTCTGCTGCTTATGATGTGGCTGGGAGTAGCGTGAAAAGAGCGAAATGAGAGCTGATTTTTCAGCGATCCCGCATTTCGGCCCGGTACGTGAAGAGATTGGGCTTACCCAATGCTGAGGGGGCCCTTTCCCACTCTAGGAGTCTCCCAGCGCTTGGGCCATCTGCTGGGGTGCATTGAAGCTGGACGCCTGTCCACTTTGTATTATCATGTCAGCAGAGGAGACATGGGCGCAGGTACCCAAGTACATGGTCCACGAGAAGAGGCGCTGTTGAAAAACCATACAACCTATCAACATGCAACTTGCTAAACAAACAGACCACAAGGTTCTTGAATTTTTGAAATCAAAATGAAGTTTCTAAGTCAAAGTATGGCGACGTAGCGAATGTTTGTTTGAGGGCTTCTGTTTTCCCCATTCATTCTTATAAGAAACAGCCAAATTGGCCAAGTGCTAAACTTTTTGCTCTACGGAGACAGTCTTGCACCTATCTGGAATATGAGCACACGGTCACGCCGTACGGGAGAGTCTCCAGGACGCCCTGACGCGATTTGGTGTGTGTACTATGAAAACTGTGGCCACAGTCGCGAGTAGAATTATCACATTTAAACTTGATCGCAGTGGTGGGAAAATGAATGGGGGCTTATGGAGAGAAGAGGCTGCTCTGGGCCGACGATTAGGCTCGCCGTGTAAATTTTACACGGAGCACAGGTTCATGGCCTGCCCCGCATGAGACAGCACCAATGTTCCTAGAAAACTGGAAAAAAGAATTTGTCTGCTGCTTACGTTGTGGCTGGGAGCAGCGTGAAAAGAGCGAAATGAGAGCTGATTTTTCAGCGATCCCGCATTTCGGCCCGATACGTAGAAGAGATTGGGCTTACCCAATGCTGAGGGGGCCCTTTCCCACTCTGGGAGACTCCCAGGGCCTGGGCCATCTGCTGGGGTGCATTGAAGCTGGACGCCTGTCCACTTTGTATTACCATGTCAGCAGAGGAGACATGGGCGCAGGTACCCAAGGACATGGTCCACGAGAAGAGGCACTGCTGAAAAACCATACAACCTATCAACATGCAACTCACAACACAACCAGACCACACGTTTCTTGAATATTTGAAATGAAAATGAAGTTTCTAAGTCAAAGTATGGCGACGTAGCGAATGTTTGTTTGAGGGCTTCCGTTTTCCCCATTCATTCTTATAAGAAACAGCCAAATTGGCCAAGTGCTAAACTTTTTGCTCTACGGAGACAGTCTTGCACCTATCTGGAATATGAGCACACGGTCACGCCATACGGGAGAGTCTCCAGGACGCCCTGACGCGATTTGGTGTGTGTACTATGAAAACTGTGGCCACAGTCGCGAGTAGAATTGTCACATTTAAACTTGATCGCAGTGGTGGGAAAATGAATGGGGGTTATGGAGAGAAGAGGCTGCTCTGGGCCGACGATTAGGCTCGCCGTTTAAATTTTACAAGGAGCACAGGTTCATGGCCTGCCCCGCATGAGACAGCACCAATGCTCCTAGAAAACTGGAAAAAAGAATTTGTCTGCTGCTTATGATGTGGCTGGGAGTAGCGTGAAAAGAGCGAAATGAGAGCTGATTTTTCAGCGATCCCGCATTTCGGCCCGGTACGTGAAGAGATTGGGCTTACCCAATGCTGAGGGGGCCCTTTCCCACTCTAGGAGTCTCCCAGCGCTTGGGCCATCTGCTGGGGTGCATTGAAGCTGGACGCCTGTCCACTTTGTATTATCATGTCAGCAGAGGAGACATGGGCGCAGGTACCCAAGTACATGGTCCACGAGAAGAGGCACTGCTGAAAAACCATACAACCTATCAACATGCAACTCACAACACAACCAGACCACACGTTTCTTGAATATTTGAAATGAAAATGAAGTTTCTAAGTCAAAGTATGGCGACGTAGCGAATGTTTGTTTGAGGGCTTCCGTTTTCCCCATTCATTCTTATAAGAAACAGCCAAATTGGCCAAGTGCTAAACTTTTTGCTCTACGGAGACAGTCTTGCACCTATCTGGAATATGAGCACACGGTCACGCCGTACGGGAGAGTCTCCAGGACGCCCTGACGCGATTTGGTGTGTGTACTATGAAAACTGTGGGCACAGTCGCGAGTAGAATTGTCACATTTAAACTTGATCGCAGTGGTGGGAAAATGAATGGGGGTTATGGAAAGAAGAGGCTGCTCTGGGCCGACGATTAGGCTCGCCGTTTAAATTTTACAAGGAGCACAGGTTCATGGCCTGCCCCGCATGAGACAGCACCAATGCTCCTAGAAAACTGGAAAAAAGAATTTGTCTGCTGCTTATGATGTGGCTGGGAGTAGCGTGAAAAGAGCGAAATGAGAGCTGATTTTTCAGCGATCCCGCATTTCGGCCCGGTACGTGAAGAGATTGGGCTTACCCAATGCTGAGGGGGCCCTTTCCCACTCTAGGAGTCTCCCAGCGCTTGGGCCATCTGCTGGGGTGCATTGAAGCTGGACGCCTGTCCACTTTGTATTATCATGTCAGCAGAGGAGACATGGGCGCAGGTACCCAAGTACATGGTCCACGAGAAGAGGCACTGCTGAAAAACCATACAACCTATCAACATGCAACTCACAACACAACCAGACCACACGTTTCTTGAATATTTGAAATGAAAATGAAGTTTCTAAGTCAAAGTATGGCGACGTAGCGAATGTTTGTTTGAGGGCTTCCGTTTTCCCCATTCATTCTTATAAGAAACAGCCAAATTGGCCAAGTGCTAAACTTTTTGCTCTACGGAGACAGTCTTGCACCTATCTGGAATATGAGCACACGGTCACGCCGTACGGGAGAGTCTCCAGGACGCCCTGACGCGATTTGGTGTGTGTACTATGAAAACTGTGGCCACAGTCGCGAGTAGAATTGTCACATTTAAACTTGATCGCAGTGGTGGGAAAATGAATGGGGGTTATGGAGAGAAGAGGCTGCTCTGGGCCGACGATTAGGCTCGCCGTTTAAATTTTACAAGGAGCACAGGTTCATGGCCTGCCCCGCATGAGACAGCACCAATGCTCCTAGAAAACTGGAAAAAAGAATTTGTCTGCTGCTTATGATGTGGCTGGGAGTAGCGTGAAAAGAGCGAAATGAGAGCTGATTTTTCAGCGATCCCGCATTTCGGCCCGGTACGTGAAGAGATTGGGCTTACCCAATGCTGAGGGGGCCCTTTCCCACTCTAGGAGTCTCCCAGCGCTTGGGCCATCTGCTGGGGTGCATTGAAGCTGGACGCCTGTCCACTTTGTATTATCATGTCAGCAGAGGAGACATGGGCGCAGGTACCCAAGTACATGGTCCACGAGAAGAGGCGCTGCTGAAAAACCATACAACCTATCAACATGCAACTCACTACACAAACAGACCACAAGTTTCTTGAATATTTGAAATGAAAATGAAGTTTCTAAGTCAAAGTATGGCGACGTAGCGAATGTTTGTTTGAGGGCTTCCGTTTTCCCCATTCATTCTTATAAGAAACAGCCAAATTGGCCAAGTGCTAAACTTTTTGCTCTACGGAGACAGTCTTGCACCTATCTGGAATATGAGCACACGGTCACGCCGTACGGGAGAGTCTCCAGGACGCCCTGACGCGATTTGGTGTGTGTACTATGAAAACTGTGGCCACAGTCGCGAGTAGAATTGTCACATTTAAACTTGATCGCAGTGGTGGGAAAATGAATGGGGGTTATGGAGAGAAGAGGCTGCTCTGGGCCGACGATTAGGCTCGCCGTTTAAATTTTACAAGGAGCACAGGTTCATGGCCTGCCCCGCATGAGACAGCACCAATGCTCCTAGAAAACTGGAAAAAAGAATTTGTCTGCTGCTTATGATGTGGCTGGGAGTAGCGTGAAAAGAGCGAAATGAGAGCTGATTTTTCAGCGATCCCGCATTTCGGCCCGGTACGTGAAGAGATTGGGCTTACCCAATGCTGAGGGGGCCCTTTCCCACTCTAGGAGTCTCCCAGCGCTTGGGCCATCTGCTGGGGTGCATTGAAGCTGGACGCCTGTCCACTTTGTATTGTCATGTCAGCAGAGGAGACATGGGCGCAGGTACCCAAGTACATGGTCCACGAGAAGAGGCGCTGCTGAAAAACCATACAACCTATCAACATGCAACTCACTACACAAACAGACCACAAGTTTCTTGAATATTTGAAATGAAAATGAAGTTTCTAAGTCAAAGTATGGCGACGTAGCGAATGTTTGTTTGAGGGCTTCCGTTTTCCCCATTCATTCTTATAAGAAACAGCCAAATTGGCCAAGTGCTAAACTTTTTGCTCTACGGAGACAGTCTTGCACCTATCTGGAATATGAGCACACGGTCACGCCATACGGGAGAGTCTCCAGGACGCCCTGACGCGATTTGGTGTGTGTACTATGAAAACTGTGGCCACAGTCGCGAGTAGAATTATCACATTTAAACTTGATCGCAGTGGTGGGAAAATGAATGGGGGCTTATGGAGAGAAGAGGCTGCTCTGGGCCGACGATTAGGCTCGCCGTGTAAATTTTACAAGGAGCACAGGTTCATGGCCTGCCCCGCATGAGACAGCACCAATGTTCCTACAAAACTGGAAAAAAGAATTTGTCTGCTGCTTACGTTGTGGCTGGGAGCAGCGTGAAAAGAGCGAAATGAGAGCTGATTTTTCAGCGATCCCGCATTTCGGCCCGATACGTAGAAGAGATTGGGCTTACCCAATGCTGAGGGGGCCCTTTCCCACTCTGGGAGACTCCCAGGGCCTGGGCCATCTGCTGGGGTGCATTGAAGCTGGACGCCTGTCCACTTTGTATTACCATGTCAGCAGAGGAGACATGGGCGCAGGTACCCAAGGACATGGTCCACGAGAAGAGGCACTGCTGAAAAACCATACAACCTATCAACATGCAACTCACAACACAACCAGACCACACGTTTCTTGAATATTTGAAATGAAAATGAAGTTTCTAAGTCAAAGTATGGCGACGTAGCGAATGTTTGTTTGAGGGCTTCCGTTTTCCCCATTCATTCTTATAAGAAACAGCCAAATTGGCCAAGTGCTAAACTTTTTGCTCTACGGAGACAGTCTTGCACCTATCTGGAATATGAGCACACGGTCACGCCGTACGGGAGAGTCTCCAGGACGCCCTGACGCGATTTGGTGTGTGTACTATGAAAACTGTGGCCACAGTCGCGAGTAGAATTGTCACATTTAAACTTGATCGCAGTGGTGGGAAAATGAATGGGGGTTATGGAGAGAAGAGGCTGCTCTGGGCCGACGATTAGGCTCGCCGTTTAAATTTTACAAGGAGCACAGGTTCATGGCCTGCCCCGCATGAGACAGCACCAATGCTCCTAGAAAACTGGAAAAAAGAATTTGTCTGCTGCTTATGATGTGGCTGGGAGTAGCGTGAAAAGAGCGAAATGAGAGCTGATTTTTCAGCGATCCCGCATTTCGGCCCGGTACGTGAAGAGATTGGGCTTACCCAATGCTGAGGGGGCCCTTTCCCACTCTAGGAGTCTCCCAGCGCTTGGGCCATCTGCTGGGGTGCATTGAAGCTGGACGCCTGTCCACTTTGTATTGTCATGTCAGCAGAGGAGACATGGGCGCAGGTACCCAAGTACATGGTCCACGAGAAGAGGCGCTGCTGAAAAACCATACAACCTATCAACATGCAACTCACTACACAAACAGACCACAAGTTTCTTGAATATTTGAAATGAAAATGAAGTTTCTAAGTCAAAGTATGGCGACGTAGCGAATGTTTGTTTGAGGGCTTCCGTTTTCCCCATTCATTCTTATAAGAAACAGCCAAATTGGCCAAGTGCTAAACTTTTTGCTCTACGGAGACAGTCTTGCACCTATCTGGAATATGAGCACACGGTCACGCCATACGGGAGAGTCTCCAGGACGCCCTGACGCGATTTGGTGTGTGTACTATGAAAACTGTGGCCACAGTCGCGAGTAGAATTATCACATTTAAACTTGATCGCAGTGGTGGGAAAATGAATGGGGGCTTATGGAGAGAAGAGGCTGCTCTGGGCCGACGATTAGGCTCGCCGTGTAAATTTTACAAGGAGCACAGGTTCATGGCCTGCCCCGCATGAGACAGCACCAATGTTCCTAGAAAACTGGAAAAAAGAATTTGTCTGCTGCTTACGTTGTGGCTGGGAGCAGCGTGAAAAGAGCGAAATGAGAGCTGATTTTTCAGCGATCCCGCATTTCGGCCCGATACGTAGAAGAGATTGGGCTTACCCAATGCTGAGGGGGCCCTTTCCCACTCTGGGAGACTCCCAGGGCCTGGGCCATCTGCTGGGGTGCATTGAAGCTGGACGCCTGTCCACTTTGTATTACCATGTCAGCAGAGGAGACATGGGCGCAGGTACCCAAGGACATGGTCCACGAGAAGAGGCACTGCTGAAAAACCATACAACCTATCAACATGCAACTCACAACACAACCAGACCACACGTTTCTTGAATATTTGAAATGAAAATGAAGTTTCTAAGTCAAAGTATGGCGACGTAGCGAATGTTTGTTTGAGGGCTTCCGTTTTCCCCATTCATTCTTATAAGAAACAGCCAAATTGGCCAAGTGCTAAACTTTTTGCTCTACGGAGACAGTCTTGCACCTATCTGGAATATGAGCACACGGTCACGCCGTACGGGAGAGTCTCCAGGACGCCCTGACGCGATTTGGTGTGTGTACTATGAAAACTGTGGGCACAGTCGCGAGTAGAATTGTCACATTTAAACTTGATCGCAGTGGTGGGAAAATGAATGGGGGTTATGGAAAGAAGAGGCTGCTCTGGGCCGACGATTAGGCTCGCCGTTTAAATTTTACAAGGAGCACAGGTTCATGGCCTGCCCCGCATGAGACAGCACCAATGCTCCTAGAAAACTGGAAAAAAGAATTTGTCTGCTGCTTATGATGTGGCTGGGAGTAGCGTGAAAAGAGCGAAATGAGAGCTGATTTTTCAGCGATCCCGCATTTCGGCCCGGTACGTGAAGAGATTGGGCTTACCCAATGCTGAGGGGGCCCTTTCCCACTCTAGGAGTCTCCCAGCGCTTGGGCCATCTGCTGGGGTGCATTGAAGCTGGACGCCTGTCCACTTTGTATTATCATGTCAGCAGAGGAGACATGGGCGCAGGTACCCAAGTACATGGTCCACGAGAAGAGGCACTGCTGAAAAACCATACAACCTATCAACATGCAACTCACAACACAACCAGACCACACGTTTCTTGAATATTTGAAATGAAAATGAAGTTTCTAAGTCAAAGTATGGCGACGTAGCGAATGTTTGTTTGAGGGCTTCCGTTTTCCCCATTCATTCTTATAAGAAACAGCCAAATTGGCCAAGTGCTAAACTTTTTGCTCTACGGAGACAGTCTTGCACCTATCTGGAATATGAGCACACGGTCACGCCGTACGGGAGAGTCTCCAGGACGCCCTGACGCGATTTGGTGTGTGTACTATGAAAACTGTGGCCACAGTCGCGAGTAGAATTGTCACATTTAAACTTGATCGCAGTGGTGGGAAAATGAATGGGGGTTATGGAGAGAAGAGGCTGCTCTGGGCCGACGATTAGGCTCGCCGTTTAAATTTTACAAGGAGCACAGGTTCATGGCCTGCCCCGCATGAGACAGCACCAATGCTCCTAGAAAACTGGAAAAAAGAATTTGTCTGCTGCTTATGATGTGGCTGGGAGTAGCGTGAAAAGAGCGAAATGAGAGCTGATTTTTCAGCGATCCCGCATTTCGGCCCGGTACGTGAAGAGATTGGGCTTACCCAATGCTGAGGGGGCCCTTTCCCACTCTAGGAGTCTCCCAGCGCTTGGGCCATCTGCTGGGGTGCATTGAAGCTGGACGCCTGTCCACTTTGTATTGTCATGTCAGCAGAGGAGACATGGGCGCAGGTACCCAAGTACATGGTCCACGAGAAGAGGCGCTGCTGAAAAACCATACAACCTATCAACATGCAACTCACTACACAAACAGACCACAAGTTTCTTGAATATTTGAAATGAAAATGAAGTTTCTAAGTCAAAGTATGGCGACGTAGCGAATGTTTGTTTGAGGGCTTCCGTTTTCCCCATTCATTCTTATAAGAAACAGCCAAATTGGCCAAGTGCTAAACTTTTTGCTCTACGGAGACAGTCTTGCACCTATCTGGAATATGAGCACACGGTCACGCCATACGGGAGAGTCTCCAGGACGCCCTGACGCGATTTGGTGTGTGTACTATGAAAACTGTGGCCACAGTCGCGAGTAGAATTATCACATTTAAACTTGATCGCAGTGGTGGGAAAATGAATGGGGGCTTATGGAGAGAAGAGGCTGCTCTGGGCCGACGATTAGGCTCGCCGTGTAAATTTTACAAGGAGCACAGGTTCATGGCCTGCCCCGCATGAGACAGCACCAATGTTCCTACAAAACTGGAAAAAAGAATTTGTCTGCTGCTTACGTTGTGGCTGGGAGCAGCGTGAAAAGAGCGAAATGAGAGCTGATTTTTCAGCGATCCCGCATTTCGGCCCGATACGTAGAAGAGATTGGGCTTACCCAATGCTGAGGGGGCCCTTTCCCACTCTGGGAGACTCCCAGGGCCTGGGCCATCTGCTGGGGTGCATTGAAGCTGGACGCCTGTCCACTTTGTATTACCATGTCAGCAGAGGAGACATGGGCGCAGGTACCCAAGGACATGGTCCACGAGAAGAGGCACTGCTGAAAAACCATACAACCTATCAACATGCAACTCACAACACAACCAGACCACACGTTTCTTGAATATTTGAAATGAAAATGAAGTTTCTAAGTCAAAGTATGGCGACGTAGCGAATGTTTGTTTGAGGGCTTCCGTTTTCCCCATTCATTCTTATAAGAAACAGCCAAATTGGCCAAGTGCTAAACTTTTTGCTCTACGGAGACAGTCTTGCACCTATCTGGAATATGAGCACACGGTCACGCCGTACGGGAGAGTCTCCAGGACGCCCTGACGCGATTTGGTGTGTGTACTATGAAAACTGTGGCCACAGTCGCGAGTAGAATTGTCACATTTAAACTTGATCGCAGTGGTGGGAAAATGAATGGGGGTTATGGAGAGAAGAGGCTGCTCTGGGCCGACGATTAGGCTCGCCGTTTAAATTTTACAAGGAGCACAGGTTCATGGCCTGCCCCGCATGAGACAGCACCAATGCTCCTAGAAAACTGGAAAAAAGAATTTGTCTGCTGCTTATGATGTGGCTGGGAGTAGCGTGAAAAGAGCGAAATGAGAGCTGATTTTTCAGCGATCCCGCATTTCGGCCCGGTACGTGAAGAGATTGGGCTTACCCAATGCTGAGGGGGCCCTTTCCCACTCTAGGAGTCTCCCAGCGCTTGGGCCATCTGCTGGGGTGCATTGAAGCTGGACGCCTGTCCACTTTGTATTGTCATGTCAGCAGAGGAGACATGGGCGCAGGTACCCAAGTACATGGTCCACGAGAAGAGGCGCTGCTGAAAAACCATACAACCTATCAACATGCAACTCACTACACAAACAGACCACAAGTTTCTTGAATATTTGAAATGAAAATGAAGTTTCTAAGTCAAAGTATGGCGACGTAGCGAATGTTTGTTTGAGGGCTTCCGTTTTCCCCATTCATTCTTATAAGAAACAGCCAAATTGGCCAAGTGCTAAACTTTTTGCTCTACGGAGACAGTCTTGCACCTATCTGGAATATGAGCACACGGTCACGCCATACGGGAGAGTCTCCAGGACGCCCTGACGCGATTTGGTGTGTGTACTATGAAAACTGTGGCCACAGTCGCGAGTAGAATTATCACATTTAAACTTGATCGCAGTGGTGGGAAAATGAATGGGGGCTTATGGAGAGAAGAGGCTGCTCTGGGCCGACGATTAGGCTCGCCGTGTAAATTTTACAAGGAGCACAGGTTCATGGCCTGCCCCGCATGAGACAGCACCAATGTTCCTACAAAACTGGAAAAAAGAATTTGTCTGCTGCTTACGTTGTGGCTGGGAGCAGCGTGAAAAGAGCGAAATGAGAGCTGATTTTTCAGCGATCCCGCATTTCGGCCCGATACGTAGAAGAGATTGGGCTTACCCAATGCTGAGGGGGCCCTTTCCCACTCTGGGAGACTCCCAGGGCCTGGGCCATCTGCTGGGGTGCATTGAAGCTGGACGCCTGTCCACTTTGTATTACCATGTCAGCAGAGGAGACATGGGCGCAGGTACCCAAGGACATGGTCCACGAGAAGAGGCACTGCTGAAAAACCATACAACCTATCAACATGCAACTCACAACACAACCAGACCACACGTTTCTTGAATATTTGAAATGAAAATGAAGTTTCTAAGTCAAAGTATGGCGACGTAGCGAATGTTTGTTTGAGGGCTTCCGTTTTCCCCATTCATTCTTATAAGAAACAGCCAAATTGGCCAAGTGCTAAACTTTTTGCTCTACGGAGACAGTCTTGCACCTATCTGGAATATGAGCACACGGTCACGCCGTACGGGAGAGTCTCCAGGACGCCCTGACGCGATTTGGTGTGTGTACTATGAAAACTGTGGCCACAGTCGCGAGTAGAATTGTCACATTTAAACTTGATCGCAGTGGTGGGAAAATGAATGGGGGTTATGGAGAGAAGAGGCTGCTCTGGGCCGACGATTAGGCTCGCCGTTTAAATTTTACAAGGAGCACAGGTTCATGGCCTGCCCCGCATGAGACAGCACCAATGCTCCTAGAAAACTGGAAAAAAGAATTTGTCTTCTGCTCATGATGTGGCTGGGAGTAGCGTGAAAAGAGCGAAATGAGAGCTGATTTTTCAGCGATCCCGCATTTCGGCCCGGTACGTGAAGAGATTGGGCTTACCCAATGCTGAGGGGGCCCTTTCCCACTCTAGGAGTCTCCCAGCGCTTGGGCCATCTGCTGGGATGCATTGAAGCTGGACGCCTGTCCACTTTGTATTATCATGTCAGCAGAGGAGACATGGGCGCAGGTACCCAAGTACATGGTCCACGAGAAGAGGCGCTGCTGAAAAACCATACAACCTATCAACATGCAACTCACTACACAAACAGACCACAAGTTTCTTGAATATTTGAAATGAAAATGAAGTTTCTAAGTCAAAGTATGGCGACGTAGCGAATGTTTGTTTGAGGGCTTCCGTTTTCCCCATTCATTCTTATAAGAAACAGCCAAATTGGCCAAGTGCTAAACTTTTTGCTCTACGGAGACAGTCTTGCACCTATCTGGAATATGAGCACACGGTCACGCCATACGGGAGAGTCTCCAGGACGCCCTGACGCGATTTGGTGTGTGTACTATGAAAACTGTGGCCACAGTCGCGAGTAGAATTGTCACATTTAAACTTGATCGCAGTGGTGGGAAAATGAATGGGGGTTATGGAGAGAAGAGGCTGCTCTGGGCCGACGATTAGGCTCGCCGTTTAAATTTTACAAGGAGCACAGGTTCATGGCCTGCCCCGCATGAGACAGCACCAATGCTCCTAGAAAACTGGAAAAAAGAATTTGTCTGCTGCTTATGATGTGGCTGGGAGTAGCGTGAAAAGAGCGAAATGAGAGCTGATTTTTCAGCGATCCCGCATTTCGGCCCGGTACGTGAAGAGATTGGGCTTACCCAATGCTGAGGGGGCCCTTTCCCACTCTAGGAGTCTCCCAGCGCTTGGGCCATCTGCTGGGGTGCATTGAAGCTGGACGCCTGTCCACTTTGTATTATCATGTCAGCAGAGGAGACATGGGCGCAGGTACCCAAGTACATGGTCCACGAGAAGAGGCACTGCTGAAAAACCATACAACCTATCAACATGCAACTCACAACACAACCAGACCACACGTTTCTTGAATATTTGAAATGAAAATAAAGTTTCTAAGTCAAAGTATGGCGACGTAGCGAATGTTTGTTTGAGGGTTTCCGTTTTCCCCATTCATTCTTATAAGAAACAGCCAAATTGGCCAAGTGCTAAACTTTTTGCTCTACGGAGACAGTCTTGCACCTATCTGGAATATGAGCACACGGTCACGCCCTACGGGAGAGTCTCCAGGACGCCCTGACGCGATTTGGTGTGTGTACTATGAAAACTGTGGCCACAGTCGCGAGTAGAATTGTCACATTTAAACTTGATCGCAGTGGTGGGAAAATGAATGGGGGTTATGGAGAGAAGAGGCTGCTCTGGGCCGACGATTAGGCTCGCCGTTTAAATTTGACAAGGAGCACAGGTTCATGGCCTGCGCCGCATGAGACAGCACCAATGCTCCTAGAAAACTGGAAAAAAGAATTTGTCTGCTGCTTATGATGTGGCTGGGAGTAGCGTGAAAAGAGCGAAATGAGAGCTGATTTTTCAGCGATCCCGCATTTCAGCCCGGTACGTGAAGAGATTGGGCTTACCCAATGCTGAGGGGGCCCTTTCCCACTCTAGGAGTCTCCCAGCGCTTGGGCCATCTGCTGGGGTGCATTGAAGCTGGACGCCTGTCCACTTTGTATTATCATGTCAGCAGAGGAGACATGGGCGCAGGTACCCAAGTACATGGTCCACGAGAAGAGGCGCTGCTGAAAAACCATACAACCTATCAACATGCAACTCACTACACAAACAGACCACAAGTTTCTTGAATATTTGAAATGAAAATGAAGTTTCTAAGTCAAAGTATGGCGACGTAGCGAATGTTTGTTTGAGGGCTTCCGTTTTCCCCATTCATTCTTATAAGAAACAGCCAAATTGGCCAAGTGCTAAACTTTTTGCTCTACGGAGACAGTCTTGCACCTATCTGGAATATGAGCACACGGTCACGCCGTACGGGAGAGTCTCCAGGACGCCCTGACGCGATTTGGTGTGTGTACTATGAAAACTGTGGCCACAGTCGCGAGTAGAATTGTCACATTTAAACTTGATCGCAGTGGTGGGAAAATGAATGGGGGTTATGGAGAGAAGAGGCTGCTCTGGGCCGACGATTAGGCTCGCCGTTTAAATTTTACAAGGAGCACAGGTTCATGGCCTGCCCCGCATGAGACAGCACCAATGCTCCTTGAAAACTGGAAAAAAGAATTTGTCTGCTGCTTATGATGTGGCTGGGAGTAGCGTGAAAAGAGCGAAATGAGAGCTGATTTTTCAGCGATCCCGCATTTCGGCCCGGTACGTGAAGAGATTGGGCTTACCCAATGCTGAGGGGGCCCTTTCCCACTCTAGGAGTCTCCCAGCGCTTGGGCCATCTGCTGGGGTGCATTGAAGCTGGACGCCTGTCCACTTTGTATTATCATGTCAGCAGAGGAGACATGGGCGCAGGTACCCAAGTACATGGTCCACGAGAAGAGGCGCTGCTGAAAAACCATACAACCTATCAACATGCAACTCACTACACAAACAGACCACAAGTTTCTTGAATATTTGAAATGAAAATGAAGTTTCTAAGTCAAAGTATGGCGACGTAGCGAATGTTTGTTTGAGGGCTTCCGTTTTCCCCATTCATTCTTATAAGAAACAGCCAAATTGGCCAAGTGCTAAACTTTTTGCTCTACGGAGACAGTCTTGCACCTATCTGGAATATGAGCACACGGTCACGCCATACGGGAGAGTCTCCAGGACGCCCTGACGCGATTTGGTGTGTGTACTATGAAAACTGTGGCCACAGTCGCGAGTAGAATTGTCACATTTAAACTTGATCGCAGTGGTGGGAAAATGAATGGGGGTTATGGAGAGAAGAGGCTGCTCTGGGCCGACGATTAGGCTCGCCGTTTAAATTTTACAAGGAGCACAGGTTCATGGCCTGCCCCGCATGAGACAGCACCAATGCTCCTAGAAAACTGGAAAAAAGAATTTGTCTGCTGCTTATGATGTGGCTGGGAGTAGCGTGAAAAGAGCGAAATGAGAGCTGATTTTTCAGCGATCCCGCATTTCGGCCCGGTACGTGAAGAGATTGGGCTTACCCAATGCTGAGGGGGCCCTTTCCCACTCTAGGAGTCTCCCAGCGCTTGGGCCATCTGCTGGGGTGCATTGAAGCTGGACGCCTGTCCACTTTGTATTATCATGTCAGCAGAGGAGACATGGGCGCAGGTACCCAAGTACATGGTCCACGAGAAGAGGCGCTGCTGAAAAACCATACAACCTATCAACATGCAACTCACTACACAAACAGACCACAAGTTTCTTGAATATTTGAAATGAAAATGAAGTTTCTAAGTCAAAGTATGGCGACGTAGCGAATGTTTGTTTGAGGGCTTCCGTTTTCCCCATTCATTCTTATAAGAAACAGCCAAATTGGCCAAGTGCTAAACTTTTTGCTCTACGGAGACAGTCTTGCACCTATCTGGAATATGAGCACACGGTCACGCCGTACGGGAGAGTCTCCAGGACGCCCTGACGCGATTTGGTGTGTGTACTATGAAAACTGTGGCCACAGTCGCGAGTAGAATTGTCACATTTAAACTTGATCGCAGTGGTGGGAAAATGAATGGGGGTTATGGAGAGAAGAGGCTGCTCTGGGCCGACGATTAGGCTCGCCGTTTAAATTTTACAAGGAGCACAGGTTCATGGCCTGCCCCGCATGAGACAGCACCAATGCTCCTAGAAAACTGGAAAAAAGAATTTGTCTGCTGCTTATGATGTGGCTGGGAGTAGCGTGAAAAGAGCGAAATGAGAGCTGATTTTTCAGCGATCCCGCATTTCGGCCCGGTACGTGAAGAGATTGGGCTTACCCAATGCTGAGGGGGCCCTTTCCCACTCTAGGAGTCTCCCAGCGCTTGGGCCATCTGCTGGGGTGCATTGAAGCTGGACGCCTGTCCACTTTGTATTATCATGTCAGCAGAGGAGACATGGGCGCAGGTACCCAAGTACATGGTCCACGAGAAGAGGCGCTGCTGAAAAACCATACAACCTATCAACATGCAACTCACTACACAAACAGACCACAAGTTTCTTGAATATTTGAAATGAAAATGAAGTTTCTAAGTCAAAGTATGGCGACGTAGCGAATGTTTGTTTGAGGGCTTCCGTTTTCCCCATTCATTCTTATAAGAAACAGCCAAATTGGCCAAGTGCTAAACTTTTTGCTCTACGGAGACAGTCTTGCACCTATCTGGAATATGAGCACACGGTCACGCCATACGGGAGAGTCTCCAGGACGCCCTGACGCGATTTGGTGTGTGTACTATGAAAACTGTGGCCACAGTCGCGAGTAGAATTGTCACATTTAAACTTGATCGCAGTGGTGGGAAAATGAATGGGGGTTATGGAGAGAAGAGGCTGCTCTGGGCCGACGATTAGGCTCGCCGTTTAAATTTTACAAGGAGCACAGGTTCATGGCCTGCCCCGCATGAGACAGCACCAATGCTCCTAGAAAACTGGAAAAAAGAATTTGTCTGCTGCTTATGATGTGGCTGGGAGTAGCGTGAAAAGAGCGAAATGAGAGCTGATTTTTCAGCGATCCCGCAATTCGGCCCGGTACGTGAAGAGATTGGGCTTACCCAATGCTGAGGGGGCCCTTTCCCACTCTAGGAGTCTCCCAGCGCTTGGGCCATCTGCTGGGGTGCATTGAAGCTGGACGCCTGTCCACTTTGTATTATCATGTCAGCAGAGGAGACATGGGCGCAGGTACCCAAGTACATGGTCCACGAGAAGAGGCGCTGCTGAAAAACCATACAACCTATCAACATGCAACTCACTACACAAACAGACCACAAGTTTCTTGAATATTTGAAATGAAAATGAAGTTTCTAAGTCAAAGTATGGCGACGTAGCGAATGTTTGTTTGAGGGCTTCCGTTTTCCCCATTCATTCTTATAAGAAACAGCCAAATTGGCCAAGTGCTAAACTTTTTGCTCTACGGAGACAGTCTTGCACCTATCTGGAATATGAGCACACGGTCACGCCGTACGGGAGAGTCTCCAGGACGCCCTGACGCGATTTGGTGTGTGTACTATGAAAACTGTGGCCACAGTCGCGAGTAGAATTGTCACATTTAAACTTGATCGCAGTGGTGGGAAAATGAATGGGGGTTATGGAGAGAAGAGGCTGCTCTGGGCCGACGATTAGGCTCGCCGTTTAAATTTTACAAGGAGCACAGGTTCATGGCCTGCCCCGCATGAGACAGCACCAATGCTCCTAGAAAACTGGAAAAAAGAATTTGTCTGCTGCTTATGATGTGGCTGGGAGTAGCGTGAAAAGAGCGAAATGAGAGCTGATTTTTCAGCGATCCCGCATTTCGGCCCGGGACGTGAAGAGATTGGGCTTACCCAATGCTGAGGGGGCCCTTTCCCACTCTAGGAGTCTCCCAGCGCTTGGGCCATCTGCTGGGGTGCATTGAAGCTGGACGCCTGTCCACTTTGTATTATCATGTCAGCAGAGGAGACATGGGCGCAGGTACCCAAGTACATGGTCCACGAGAAGAGGCGCTGCTGAAAAACCATACAACCTATCAACATGCAACTCACTACACAAACAGACCACAAGTTTCTTGAATATTTGAAATGAAAATGAAGTTTCTAAGTCAAAGTATGGCGACGTAGCGAATGTTTGTTTGAGGGCTTCCGTTTTCCCCATTCATTCTTATAAGAAACAGCCAAATTGGCCAAGTGCTAAACTTTTTGCTCTACGGAGACAGTCTTGCACCTATCTGGAATATGAGCACACGGTCACGCCGTACGGGAGAGTCTCCAGGACACCCTGACGCGATTTGGTGTGTGTACTATGAAAACTGTGGCCACAGTCGCGAGTAGAATTGTCACATTTAAACTTGATCGCAGTGGTGGGAAAATGAATGGGGGTTATGGAGAGAAGAGGCTGCTCTGGGCCGACGATTAGGCTCGCCGTTTAAATTTTACAAGGAGCACAGGTTCATGGCCTGCCCCGCATGAGACAGCACCAATGCTCCTAGAAAACTGGAAAAAAGAATTTGTCTGCTGCTTATGATGTGGCTGGGAGTAGCGTGAAAAGAGCGAAATGAGAGCTGATTTTTCAGCGATCCCGCATTTCGGCCCGGGACGTGAAGAGATTGGGCTTACCCAATGCTGAGGGGGCCCTTTCCCACTCTAGGAGTCTCCCAGCGCTTGGGCCATCTGCTGGGGTGCATTGAAGCTGGACGCCTGTCCACTTTGTATTATCATGTCAGCAGAGGAGACATGGGCGCAGGTACCCAAGTACATGGTCCACGAGAAGAGGCGCTGCTGAAAAACCATACAACCTATCAACATGCAACTCACTACACAAACAGACCACAAGTTTCTTGAATATTTGAAATGAAAATGAAGTTTCTAAGTCAAAGTATGGCGACGTAGCGAATGTTTGTTTGAGGGCTTCCGTTTTCCCCATTCATTCTTATAAGAAACAGCCAAATTGGCCAAGTGCTAAACTTTTTGCTCTACGGAGACAGTCTTGCACCTATCTGGAATATGAGCACACGGTCACGCCGTACGGGAGAGTCTCCAGGACGCCCTGACGCGATTTGGTGTGTGTACTATGAAAACTGTGGCCACAGTCGCGAGTAGAATTGTCACATTTAAACTTGATCGCAGTGGTGGGAAAATGAATGGGGGTTATGGAGAGAAGAGGCTGCTCTGGGCCGACGATTAGGCTCGCCGTTTAAATTTTACAAGGAGCACAGGTTCATGGCCTGCCCCGCATGAGACAGCACCAATGCTCCTAGAAAACTGGAAAAAAGAATTTGTCTGCTGCTTATGATGTGGCTGGGAGTAGCGTGAAAAGAGCGAAATGAGAGCTGATTTTTCAGCGATCCCGCATTTCGGCCCGGTACGTGAAGAGATTGGGCTTACCCAATGCTGAGGGGGCCCTTTCCCACTCTAGGAGTCTCCCAGCGCTTGGGCCATCTGCTGGGGTGCATTGAAGCTGGACGCCTGTCCACTTTGTATTATCATGTCAGCAGAGGAGACATGGGCGCAGGTACCCAAGTACATGGTCCACGAGAAGAGGCGCTGCTGAAAAACCATACAACCTATCAACATGCAACTCACTACACAAACAGACCACAAGTTTCTTGAATATTTGAAATGAAAATGAAGTTTCTAAGTCAAAGTATGGCGACGTAGCGAATGTTTGTTTGAGGGCTTCCGTTTTCCCCATTCATTCTTATAAGAAACAGCCAAATTGGCCAAGTGCTAAACTTTTTGCTCTACGGAGACAGTCTTGCACCTATCTGGAATATGAGCACACGGTCACGCCATACGGGAGAGTCTCCAGGACGCCCTGACGCGATTTGGTGTGTGTACTATGAAAACTGTGGCCACAGTCGCGAGTAGAATTGTCACATTTAAACTTGATCGCAGTGGTGGGAAAATGAATGGGGGTTATGGAGAGAAGAGGCTGCTCTGGGCCGACGATTAGGCTCGCCGTTTAAATTTTACAAGGAGCACAGGTTCATGGCCTGCCCCGCATGAGACAGCACCAATGCTCCTAGAAAACTGGAAAAAAGAATTTGTCTGCTGCTTATGATGTGGCTGGGAGTAGCGTGAAAAGAGCGAAATGAGAGCTGATTTTTCAGCGATCCCGCATTTCGGCCCGGTACGTGAAGAGATTGGGCTTACCCAATGCTGAGGGGGCCCTTTCCCACTCTAGGAGTCTCCCAGCGCTTGGGCCATCTGCTGGGGTGCATTGAAGCTGGACGCCTGTCCACTTTGTATTATCATGTCAGCAGAGGAGACATGGGCGCAGGTACCCAAGTACATGGTCCACGAGAAGAGGCGCTGCTGAAAAACCATACAACCTATCAACATGCAACTCACTACACAAACAGACCACAAGTTTCTTGAATATTTGAAATGAAAATGAAGTTTCTAAGTCAAAGTATGGCGACGTAGCGAATGTTTGTTTGAGGGCTTCCGTTTTCCCCATTCATTCTTATAAGAAACAGCCAAATTGGCCAAGTGCTAAACTTTTTGCTCTACGGAGACAGTCTTGCACCTATCTGGAATATGAGCACACGGTCACGCCGTACGGGAGAGTCTCCAGGACGCCCTGACGCGATTTGGTGTGTGTACTATGAAAACTGTGGCCACAGTCGCGAGTAGAATTGTCACATTTAAACTTGATCGCAGTGGTGGGAAAATGAATGGGGGTTATGGAGAGAAGAGGCTGCTCTGGGCCGACGATTAGGCTCGCCGTTTAAATTTTACAAGGAGCACAGGTTCATGGCCTGCCCCGCATGAGACAGCACCAATGCTCCTAGAAAACTGGAAAAAAGAATTTGTCTGCTGCTTATGATGTGGCTGGGAGTAGCGTGAAAAGAGCGAAATGAGAGCTGATTTTTCAGCGATCCCGCATTTCGGCCCGGGACGTGAAGAGATTGGGCTTACCCAATGCTGAGGGGGCCCTTTCCCACTCTAGGAGTCTCCCAGCGCTTGGGCCATCTGCTGGGGTGCATTGAAGCTGGACGCCTGTCCACTTTGTATTATCATGTCAGCAGAGGAGACATGGGCGCAGGTACCCAAGTACATGGTCCACGAGAAGAGGCGCTGCTGAAAAACCATACAACCTATCAACATGCAACTCACTACACAAACAGACCACAAGTTTCTTGAATATTTGAAATGAAAATGAAGTTTCTAAGTCAAAGTATGGCGACGTAGCGAATGTTTGTTTGAGGGCTTCCGTTTTCCCCATTCATTCTTATAAGAAACAGCCAAATTGGCCAAGTGCTAAACTTTTTGCTCTACGGAGACAGTCTTGCACCTATCTGGAATATGAGCACACGGTCACGCCGTACGGGAGAGTCTCCAGGACACCCTGACGCGATTTGGTGTGTGTACTATGAAAACTGTGGCCACAGTCGCGAGTAGAATTGTCACATTTAAACTTGATCGCAGTGGTGGGAAAATGAATGGGGGTTATGGAGAGAAGAGGCTGCTCTGGGCCGACGATTAGGCTCGCCGTTTAAATTTTACAAGGAGCACAGGTTCATGGCCTGCCCCGCATGAGACAGCACCAATGCTCCTAGAAAACTGGAAAAAAGAATTTGTCTGCTGCTTATGATGTGGCTGGGAGTAGCGTGAAAAGAGCGAAATGAGAGCTGATTTTTCAGCGATCCCGCATTTCGGCCCGGGACGTGAAGAGATTGGGCTTACCCAATGCTGAGGGGGCCCTTTCCCACTCTAGGAGTCTCCCAGCGCTTGGGCCATCTGCTGGGGTGCATTGAAGCTGGACGCCTGTCCACTTTGTATTATCATGTCAGCAGAGGAGACATGGGCGCAGGTACCCAAGTACATGGTCCACGAGAAGAGGCGCTGCTGAAAAACCATACAACCTATCAACATGCAACTCACTACACAAACAGACCACAAGTTTCTTGAATATTTGAAATGAAAATGAAGTTTCTAAGTCAAAGTATGGCGACGTAGCGAATGTTTGTTTGAGGGCTTCCGTTTTCCCCATTCATTCTTATAAGAAACAGCCAAATTGGCCAAGTGCTAAACTTTTTGCTCTACGGAGACAGTCTTGCACCTATCTGGAATATGAGCACACGGTCACGCCATACGGGAGAGTCTCCAGGACGCCCTGACGCGATTTGGTGTGTGTACTATGAAAACTGTGGCCACAGTCGCGAGTAGAATTATCACATTTAAACTTGATCGCAGTGGTGGGAAAATGAATGGGGGCTTATGGAGAGAAGAGGCTGCTCTGGGCCGACGATTAGGCTCGCCGTGTAAATTTTACAAGGAGCACAGGTTCATGGCCTGCCCCGCATGAGACAGCACCAATGTTCCTACAAAACAGGAAAAAAGAATTTGTCTGCTGCTTACGTTGTGGCTGGGAGCAGCGTGAAAAGAGCGAAATGAGAGCTGATTTTTCAGCGATCCCGCATTTCGGCCCGATACGTAGAAGAGATTGGGCTTACCCAATGCTGAGGGGGCCCTTTCCCACTCTGGGAGACTCCCAGGGCCTGGGCCATCTGCTGGGGTGCATTGAAGCTGGACGCCTGTCCACTTTGTATTACCATGTCAGCAGAGGAGACATGGGCGCAGGTACCCAAGGACATGGTCCACAAGAAGAGGCACTGCTGAAAAACCATACAACCTATCAACATGCAACTCACAACACAACCAGACCACACGTTTCTTGAATATTTGAAATGAAAATGAAGTTTCTAAGTCAAAGTATGGCGACGTAGCGAATGTTTGTTTGAGGGCTTCCGTTTTCCCCATTCATTCTTATAAGAAACAGCCAAATTGGCCAAGTGCTAAACTTTTTGCTCTACGGAGACAGTCTTGCACCTATCTGGAATATGAGCACACGGTCACGCCGTACGGGAGAGTCTCCAGGACGCCCTGACGCGATTTGGTGTGTGTACTATGAAAACTGTGGCCACAGTCGCGAGTAGAATTGTCACATTTAAACTTGATCGCAGTGGTGGGAAAATGAATGGGGGTTATGGAGAGAAGAGGCTGCTCTGGGCCGACGATTAGGCTCGCCGTTTAAATTTTACAAGGAGCACAGGTTCATGGCCTGCCCCGCATGAGACAGCACCAATGCTCCTAGAAAACTGGAAAAAAGAATTTGTCTGCTGCTTATGATGTGGCTGGGAGTAGCGTGAAAAGAGCGAAATGAGAGCTGATTTTTCAGCGATCCCGCATTTCGGCCCGGTACGTGAAGAGATTGGGCTTACCCAATGCTGAGGGGGCCCTTTCCCACTCTAGGAATCTCCCAGCGCTTGGGCCATCTGCTGGGGTGCATTGAAGCTGGACGCCTGTCCACTTTGTATTATCATGTCAGCAGAGGAGACATGGGCGCAGGTACCCAAGTACATGGTCCACGAGAAGAGGCGCTGCTGAAAAACCATACAACCTATCAACATGCAACTCAATACACAAACAGACCACAAGTTTCTTGAATATTTGAAATGAAAATGAAGTTTCTAAGTCAAAGTATGGCGACGTAGCGAATGTTTGTTTGAGTGCTTCGTTTTCCCCATTCATTCTTATAAGAAACAGCCAAATTGGCCAAGTGCTAAACTTTTTGCTCTACGGAGACAGTCTTGCACCTATCTGGAATATGAGCACACGGTCACGCCGTACGGGAGAGTCTCCAGGACGCCCTGACGCGATTTGGTGTGTGTACTATGAAAACTGTGGCCACAGTCGCGAGTAGAATTGTCACATTTAAACTTGATCGCAGTGGTGGGAAAATGAATGGGGGCTTATGGAGAGAAGAGGCTGCTCTGGGCCGACGATTAGGCTCGCCGTTTAAATTTTACAAGGAGCACAGGTTCATGGCCTGCCCCGCATGAGACAGCACCATTGTTCCTACAAAACTGGAAAAAAGAATGTGTCTGCTGCTTATGTTGTGGCTGGGAGCAGCGTGAAAAGAGTGAACTGAGAGCTGATTTTTCAGCGATCCCGCATTTCGGCCCGATACGTAGAAGAGATTGGGCTTGCCCAATGCTGAGGGGGCCCTTTCCCACTCTGGGAGACTCCCAGGGCCTGGGCCATCTGCTGGGGTGCATTGAAGCTGGACACCTGTCCACTTTGTATTACCATGTCAGCAGAGGAGACATGGGCGCAGGTACCCAAGGACATGGTCCACGAGAAGAGGCGCTGCTGAAAAACCATACAACCTATCAACATGCAACTCAATACACAAACAGACCACAAGTTTCTTGAATATTTGAAATGAAAATGAAGTTTCTAAGTCAAAGTATGGCGACGTAGTGAATGTTTGTTTGAGGGCTTCCGTTTTCCCCATTCATTCTCATAAGAAACAGCCAAATTGGCCAAGTGCTAAACTTTTTGCTCTACGGAGACAGTCTTGCACCTATCTGGAATATGAGCACACGGTCACGCCGTACGGGAGAGTCTCCAGGACGCCCTGACGCGATTTGGTGTGTGTACTATGAAAACTGTGGCCACAGTCGCGAGTAGAATTGTCACATTTAAACTTGATCGCAGTGGTGGGAAAATGAATGGGGGCTTATGGAGAGAAGAGGCTGCTCTGGGCCGACGATTAGGCTCGCCGTTTAAATTTTACAAGGAGCACAGGTTCATGGCCTGCCCCACATGAGACAGCACCAATGTTCCTACAAAACTGGAAAAAAGAATTTGTCTTCTGCTTACGGTGTGGCTGGGAGTAGCGTGAAAAGAGCGAAATGAGAGCTGATTTTTCAGCGATCCCGCATTTCGGCCCGGTACGTGAAGAGATTTGGCGTACCCAATGCTGAGGGGGCCCTTTCCCACTCTAGGAGTCTCCCAGGGCTTGGGACATCTGCTGGGGTGCATTGAAGCTGGACGCCTGTCCACTTTGTATTACCATGTCAGCAGAGGAGACATGGGCGCAGGTACCCAAGTACATGGTCCACGAGAAGAGGCGCTGCTGAAAAACCATACAACCTATCAACATGCAACTCGCAACACAAACAGACGACACGTTTCTTGAATATTTGAAATGAAAATGAAGTTTCTAAATCAAAGTATGGCGATGTAGCGAATGTTTGTTTGAGGGCTTCCGTTTTCCCCATTCATTCTTATAAGAAACAGCCAAATTGGCCAAGTGCTAAACTTTTTGCTCTACGGAGACAGTCTTGCACCTATCTGGAATATGAGCACACGGTCACGCCGTACGGGAGAGTCTCCAGGACGCCCTGACGCGATTTGGTGTGTGTACTATGAAAACTGTGGCCACAGTCGCGAGTAGAATTATCACATTTAAACTTGATCGCAGTGGTGGGAAAATGAATGGGGGCTTATGTAGAGAAGAGGCTGCTCTGGGCCGACGATTAGGCTCGCCGTTTAAATTTTACAAGGAGCACAGGTTCATGGCCTGCCCCGCATGAGACAGCACCAATGTTCCTAGAAAACTGGAAAAAAGAATTTGTCTGCTGCTTACGGTGTGGCTGGGAGCAGGGTGAAAAGTGAGAAATGAGAGCTGATTTTTCAGCGATCCCGCATTTCGGCCCGGTACATAGAAAAGATTGAGCTTGCCCAATGCAGAGGGGGCCCTTTCCCACTCTGGGAGTCTCCCAGGGCATGGCAAATCTGCCTCGGTGCATTGAAGCTGGACGCCTGTCCACTTTGTATAACCATGTCAGCAGAGAAGACATGGGAGCGGGTACCTGAGCACATGGTCCACGAGAAGAGGCGCTGTTGAAAAACCATACAACCTTTCAACATGCAACTTGCTACACAAACAGACCACAAGTTTCTTGAATTTTTGAAATGAAAATGAAGTTTCTAAGTCAAAGTATGGCGACGTAGCGAATGTTTGTTTGAGGGCTTCTGTTTTCCCCATTCATTCTTATAAGAAACAGCCAAATTGGCCAAGTGCTAAACTTTTTGCTGTACGGAGACAGTCTTGCACCTATCTGGAATATGAGCACACGGTCACGCCGTACGGGAGAGTCTCCAGGACACCCTGACGCGATTTGGTGTGTGTACGATGAAAACTGTGGCCACAGTCGCGAGTAGAATTGTCACATTTAAACTTGATCGCAGTGGTGGGAAAATGAATGGGGGCTTATGGAGAGAAGAGGCTGCTCTGGGCCGACGATTAGGCTCGCCGTTTAAATTTTACAAGAAGCACAGGTTCATGGCCTGCCCCGCATGAGACAGCACAATGTTCCTAGAAAACTGGAAAAAAGAATTTGTCTGCTGCTTATGGTGTGGCTGGGAGTAGTGTGAAAAGAGCGAAATGAGAGTTGATTTTTCAGCGATCCCGCATTTCGGCCCGGTACGTGAAGAGATTGGGCTTACCCAATGCTGAGGGGGCCCTTTCCCACTCTAGGAGTCTCCCAGGGCTTGGGCCATCTGCTGGGGTGCATTGAAGCTGGACGCCTGTCCACTTTGTATTACCATGTCAGCAGAGGAGACATGGGCGCAGGTACCCAAGTACATGGTCCACGAGAAGAGGCGCTGCTGAAAAACCATACAACCTATCAACATGCAACTCACTACACAAACAGACCACAAGTTTCTTGAATATTTGAAATGAAAATGAAGTTTCTAAGTCAATGTATGGCGACGTAGCGAATGTTTGTTTGAGGGCTTCTGTTTTCCCCATTCATTCTTATAAGAAACAGCCAAATTGGCCAAGTGCTAAACTTTTTGCTCTACGGAGACAGTCTTGCACCTATCTGGAATATGAGCACACGGTCACGCCGTACGGGAGAGTCTCCAGGACGCCCTGACGCGATTTGGTGTGTGTACTATGAAAACTGTGGCCACAGTCGCGAGTAGAATTATCACATTTAAACTTGATCGCAGTGGTGGGAAAATGAATGGGGGCTTATGTAGAGAAGAGGCTGCTCTGGGCCGACGATTAGGCTCGCCGTTTAAATTTTACAAGGAGCACAGGTTCATGGCCTGCCCCGCATGAGACAGCACCAATGTTCCTAGAAAACTGGAAAAAAGAATTTGTCTGCTGCTTACGGTGTGGCTGGGAGCAGGGTGTAAAGTGAGAAATGAGAGCTGATTTTTCAGCGATCCCGCATTTCGGCCCGGTACATAGAAAAGATTGAGCTTGCCCAATGCTGAGGGGGCCCTTTCCCACTCTGGGAGTCTCCCAGGGCCTGGCAAATCTGCTTGGGTGCATTGAAGCTGGACGCCTGTCCACTTTGTATTACCATGTCAGCAGAGAAGACATGGGAGCGGGTACCTGAGCACATGGTCCACGAGAAGAGGCGCTGTTGAAAAACCATACAACCTATCAACATGCAACTTGCTACACAAACAGACCACAAGTTTCTTGAATTTTTGAAATCAAAATGAAGTTTCTAAGTCAAAGTATGGCGACGTAGCGAATGTTTGTTTGAGGGCTTCTGTTTTCCCCATTCATTCTTATAAGAAACAGCCAAATTGGCCAAGTGCTAAACTTTTTGCTCTACGGAGACAGTCTTGCACCTATCTGGAATATGAGCACACGGTCACGACGTACGGGAGAGTCTCCAGGACGCCCTGACGCGATTTGGTGTGTGTACTATGAAAACTGTGGCCACAGTCGCGAGTAGAATTGTCACATTTAAACTTGATCGCAGTGGTGGGAAAATGAATTGGGGCTTATGGAGAGAAGAGGCTGCTCTGGGCCGACGATTAGGCTCGCCGTTTTAATTTTACAAGGAGCACAGGTTCATGGCCTGCCCCACATGAGACAGCACCAATGTTCCTACAAAACTGGAAAAAAGAATTTGTCTTCTGCTTACGGTGTGGCTGGGAGTAGCGTGAAAAGAGCGAAATGAGAGCTGATTTTTCAGCGATCCCGCATTTCGGCCCGGTACGTGAAGAGATTTGGCGTACCCAATGCTGAGGGGGCCCTTTCCCGCTCTGGGAGACTCCCAGGGCCTGGGCCATCTGCTGGGGTGCATTGAAGCTGGACGCCTGTCCACTTTGTATTACCATGTCAGCAGAGGAGACATGGGCGCAGGTACCCAAGGACATGGTCCACGAGAAGAGGCACTGCTGAAAAACCATACAACCTATCAACATGCAACTCACAACACAACCAGACCACACGTTTCTTGAATATTTGAAATGAAAATGAAGTTTCTAAGTCAAAGTATGGCGACGTAGCGAATGTTTGTTTGAGGGCTTCCGTTTTCCCCATTCATTCTTATAAGAAACAGCCAAATTGGCCAAGTGCTAAACTTTTTGCTCTACGGAGACAGTCTTGCACCTATCTGGAATATGAGCACACGGTCACGCCGTACGGGAGAGTCTCCAGGACGCCCTGACGCGATTTGGTGTGTGTACTATGAAAACTGTGGCCACAGTCGCGAGTAGAATTGTCACATTTAAACTTGATCGCAGTGGTGGGAAAATGAATTGGGGCTTATGGAGAGAAGAGGCTGCTCTGGGCCGACGATTAGGCTCGCCGTTTTAATTTTACAAGGAGCACAGGTTCATGGCCTGCCCCACATGAGACAGCACCAATGTTCCTACAAAACTGGAAAAAAGAATTTGTCTTCTGCTTACGGTGTGGCTGGGAGTAGCGTGAAAAGAACGAAATGAGAGCTGATTTTTCAGCGATCCCGCATTTCGGCCCGGTACGTGAAGAGATTTGGCGTACCCAATGCTGAGGGGGCCCTTTCCCACTCTAGGAGTCTCCCAGGGCTTGGGCCATCTGCTGGGGTGCATTGAAGCTGGACGCCTGTCCACTTTGTATTACCATGTCAGCAGAGGAGACATGGGCGCAGGTACCCAAGTACATGGTCCACGAGAAGAGGCGCTGCTGAAAAACCATACAACCTATCAACATGCAACTCACTACACAAACAGACCACAAGTTTCTTGAATATTTGAAATGAAAATGAAGTTTCTAAGTCAAAGTATGGCGACGTAGCGAATGTTTGTTTGAGTGCTTCGTTTTCCCCATTCATTCTTATAAGAAACAGCCAAATTGGCCAAGTGCTAAACTTTTTGCTCGACGTAGACAGTCTTGCACCTATCTGGAATATGAGCACACGGTCACACCGTACGGGAGAGTCTCCAGGACGCCCTGACGCGATTTGGTGTGTGTACTATGAAAACTGTGGCCACAGTCGCGAGTAGAATTGTCACATTTAAACTTGATCGCAGTGGTGGGAAAATGAATTGGGGCTTATGGAGAGAAGAGGCTGCTCTGGGCCGACGATTAGGCTCGCCGTTTTAATTTTACAAGGAGCACAGGTTCATGGCCTGCCCCGCATGAGACAGCACCAATGTTCCTAGAAAACTGGAAAAAAGAATTTGTCTGCTGCTTACGTTGTGCCTGGGAGCAGCGTGAAAAGAGCGAAATGAGAGCTGATTTTTCAGCGATCCCGCATTTCGGCCCGATACGTAGAAGAGATTGGGCTTACCCAATGCTGAGGGGGCCCTTTCCCACTCTGGGAGACTCCCAGGGCCTGGGCCATCTGCTGGGGTGCATTGAAGCTGGACGCCTGTCCACTTTGTATTACCATGTCAGCAGAGGAGACATGGGCGCAGGTACCCAAGGACATGGTCCACGAGAAGAGGCACTGCTGAAAAACCATACAACCTATCAACATGCAACTCACAACACAACCAGACCACACGTTTCTTGAATATTTGAAATGAAAATGAAGTTTCTAAGTCAAAGTATGGCGACGTAGCGAATGTTTGTTTGAGGGCTTCCGTTTTCCCCATTCATTCTTATAAGAAACAGCCAAATTGGCCAAGTGCTAAACTTTTTGCTCTACGGAGACAGTCTTGCACCTATCTGGAATATGAGCACACGGTCACGCCGTACGGGAGAGTCTCCAGGACGCCCTGACGCGATTTGGTGTGTGTACTATGAAAACTGTGGCCACAGTCGCGAGTAGAATTGTCACATTTAAACTTGATCGCAGTGGTGGGAAAATGAATGGGGGTTATGGAGAGAAGAGGCTGCTCTGGGCCGACGATTAGGCTCGCCGTTTAAATTTTACAAGGAGCACAGGTTCATGGCCTGCCCCGCATGAGACAGCACCAATGCTCCTAGAAAACTGGAAAAAAGAATTTGTCTGCTGCTTATGATGTGGCTGGGAGTAGCGTGAAAAGAGCGAAATGAGAGCTGATTTTTCAGCGATCCCGCATTTCGGCCCGGTACGTGAAGAGATTGGGCTTACCCAATGCTGAGGGGGCCCTTTCCCACTCTAGGAATCTCCCAGCGCTTGGGCCATCTGCTGGGGTGCATTGAAGCTGGACGCCTGTCCACTTTGTATTATCATGTCAGCAGAGGAGACATGGGCGCAGGTACCCAAGTACATGGTCCACGAGAAGAGGCGCTGCTGAAAAACCATACAACCTATCAACATGCAACTCAATACACAAACAGACCACAAGTTTCTTGAATATTTGAAATGAAAATGAAGTTTCTAAGTCAAAGTATGGCGACGTAGCGAATGTTTGTTTGAGTGCTTCGTTTTCCCCATTCATTCTTATAAGAAACAGCCAAATTGGCCAAGTGCTAAACTTTTTGCTCTACGGAGACAGTCTTGCACCTATCTGGAATATGAGCACACGGTCACGCCGTACGGGAGAGTCTCCAGGACGCCCTGACGCGATTTGGTGTGTGTACTATGAAAACTGTGGCCACAGTCGCGAGTAGAATTGTCACATTTAAACTTGATCGCAGTGGTGGGAAAATGAATGGGGGCTTATGGAGAGAAGAGGCTGCTCTGGGCCGACGATTAGGCTCGCCGTTTAAATTTTACAAGGAGCACAGGTTCATGGCCTGCCCCGCATGAGACAGCACCATTGTTCCTACAAAACTGGAAAAAAGAATGTGTCTGCTGCTTATGTTGTGGCTGGGAGCAGCGTGAAAAGAGCGAACTGAGAGCTGATTTTTCAGCGATCCCGCATTTCGGCCCGATACGTAGAAGAGATTGGGCTTGCCCAATGCTGAGGGGGCCCTTTCCCACTCTGGGAGACTCCCAGGGCCTGGGCCATCTGCTGGGGTGCATTGAAGCTGGACACCTGTCCACTTTGTATTACCATGTCAGCAGAGGAGACATGGGCGCAGGTACCCAAGGACATGGTCCACGAGAAGAGGCGCTGCTGAAAAACCATACAACCTATCAACATGCAACTCAATACACAAACAGACCACAAGTTTCTTGAATATTTGAAATGAAAATGAAGTTTCTAAGTCAAAGTATGGCGACGTAGTGAATGTTTGTTTGAGGGCTTCCGTTTTCCCCATTCATTCTCATAAGAAACAGCCAAATTGGCCAAGTGCTAAACTTTTTGCTCTACGGAGACAGTCTTGCACCTATCTGGAATATGAGCACACGGTCACGCCGTACGGGAGAGTCTCCAGGACGCCCTGACGCGATTTGGTGTGTGTACTATGAAAACTGTGGCCACAGTCGCGAGTAGAATTGTCACATTTAAACTTGATCGCAGTGGTGGGAAAATGAATGGGGGCTTATGGAGAGAAGAGGCTGCTCTGGGCCGACGATTAGGCTCGCCGTTTAAATTTTACAAGGAGCACAGGTTCATGGCCTGCCCCGCATGAGACAGCACCAATGTTCCTACAAAACTGGAAAAAAGAATTTGTCTGCTGCTTACGTTGTGGCTGGGAGCAGCGTGAAAAGAGCGAAATGAGAGCTGATTTTTCAGCGATCCCGCATTTCGGCCCGATCCGTAGAAGAGATTGGGCTTACCCAATGCTGAGGGGGCCCTTTCCCACTCTAGGAGTCTCCCAGGGCTTGGGCCATCTGCTGGGGTGCATTGAAGCTGGACGCCTTTCCACTTTGTATAACCATGTCAACAGAGGAGACATGGGCGCAGGTACCCAAGTACATGGTCCACGAGAAGAGGCGCTGCTGAAAAACCATACAACCTATCAACATGCAACTCACTACACAAACAGACCACAAGTTTCTTGAATATTTGAAATGAAAATGAAGTTTCTAAGTCAAAGTATGGCGACGTAGCGAATGTTTGTTTGAGGGCTTCTGTTTTCCCCATTCATTCTTATAAGAAACAGCCAAATTGGCCAAGTGCTAAACTTTTTGCTCGACGGAGACAGTCTTGCACCTATCTGGAATATGAGCAAACAGTCACGCCGTACGGGAGAGTCTCCAGGACGCCCTGACGCGATTTGGTGTGTGTACTATGAAAACTGTGGCCACAGTCGCGAGTAGAATTGTCACATTTAAACTTGATCGCAGTGGTGGGAAAATGAATTGGGGCTCATGGAGAGAAGAGGCTGCTCTGGGCCGACGATTAGGCTCGCCGTTTTAATTTTACAAGGAGCACAGGTTCATGGCCTGCCCCACATGAGACAGCACCAATGTTCCTACAAAACTGGAAAAAAGAATTTGTCTTATGCTTACGGTGTGGCTGGGAGTAGCGTGAAAAGAGCGAAATGAGAGCTGATTTTTCAGCGATCCCGCATTTCGGCCCGGTACGTGAAGAGATTTGGCGTACCCAATGCTGAGGGGGCCCTTTCCCACTCTAGGAGTCTCCCAGGGCTTGGGACATCTGCTGGGGTGCATTGAAGCTGGACGCCTGTCCACTTTGTATTACCATGTCAGCAGAGGAGACATGGGCGCAGGTACCCAAGTACATGGTCCACGAGAAGAGGCGCTGCTGAAAAACCATACAACCTATCAACATGCAACTCGCAACACAAACAGACGACACGTTTCTTGAATATTTGAAATGAAAATGAAGTTTCTAAATCAAAGTATGGCGATGTAGCGAATGTTTGTTTGAGGGCTTCCGTTTTCCCCATTCATTCTTATAAGAAACAGCCAAATTGGCCAAGTGCTAAACTTTTTGCTCTACGGAGACAGTCTTGCACCTATCTGGAATATGAGCACACGGTCACGCCGTACGGGAGAGTCTCCAGGACGCCCTGACGCGATTTGGTGTGTGTACTATGAAAACTGTGGCCACAGTCGCGAGTAGAATTATCACATTTAAACTTGATCGCAGTGGTGGGAAAATGAATGGGGGCTTATGTAGAGAAGAGGCTGCTCTGGGCCGACGATTAGGCTCGCCGTTTAAATTTTACAAGGAGCACAGGTTCATGGCCTGCCCCGCATGAGACAGCACCAATGTTCCTAGAAAACTGGAAAAAAGAATTTGTCTGCTGCTTACGGTGTGGCTGGGAGCAGGGTGAAAAGTGAGAAATGAGAGCTGATTTTTCAGCGATCCCGCATTTCGGCCCGGTACATAGAAAAGATTGAGCTTGCCCAATGCTGAGGGGGCCCTTTCCCACTCTGGGAGTCTCCCAGGGCCTGGCAAATCTGCTTGGGTGCATTGAAGCTGGACGCCTGTCCACTTTGTATTACCATGTCAGCAGAGAAGACATGGGAGCGGGTACCTGAGCACATGGTCCACGAGAAGAGGCGCTGTTGAAAAACCATACAACCTATCAACATGCAACTTGCTACACAAACAGACCACAAGTTTCTTGAATTTTTGAAATCAAAATGAAGTTTCTAAGTCAAAGTATGGCGACGTAGCGAATGTTTGTTTGAGGGCTTCTGTTTTCCCCATTCATTCTTATAAGAAACAGCCAAATTGGCCAAGTGCTAAACTTTTTGCTGTACGGAGACAGTCTTGCACCTATCTGGAATATGAGCACACGGTCACGACGTACGGGAGAGTCTCCAGGACGCCCTGACGCGATTTGGTGTGTGTACTATGAAAACTGTGGCCACAGTCGCGAGTAGAATTATCACATTTAAACTTGATCGCAGTGGTGGGAAAATGAATGGGGGCTTATGGAGAGAAGAGGCTGCTCTGGGCCGACGATTAGGCTCGCCGTTTAAATTTTACAAGGAGCACAGGTTCATGGCCTGCCCCGCATGAGACAGCACCAATGTTCCTAGAAAACTGGAAAAAAGAATTTGTCTGCTGCTTATGTTGTGGCTGGGAGCAGCGTGAAAAGAGCGAAATGAGAGCTGATTTTTCAGCGATCCCGCATTTCGGCCCGATACGTAGAAGAGATTGGGCTTACCCAATGCTGAGGGGGCCCTTTCCCACTCTGGGAGACTCCCAGGGCCTGGGCCATCTGCTGGAGTGCATTGAAGCTGGACACCTGTCCACTTTGTATTACCATGTCAGCAGAGGAGACATGGGCGCAGGTACCCAAGTACATGGTCCACGAGAAGAGGCGCTGCTGAAAAACCATACAACCTATCAACATGCAACTCACTACACAAACAGACCACACGTTTCTTGAATATTTGAAATGAAAATGAAGTCTCTAAGTCAAAGTATGGCGACGTAGCGAATGTTTGTTTGAGGGCTTCTGTTTTCCCCATTCATTCTTATAAGAAACAGCCAAATTGGCCAAGTGCTAAACTTTTTGCTCTACGGAGACAGTCTTGCACCTATCTGGAATATGAGCACACGGTCACGCCGTACGGGAGAGTCTCCAGGACACCCTGACGCGATTTGGTGTGTGTACTATGAAAACTGTGGCCACAGTCGCGAGTAGAATTGTCACATTTAAACTTGATCGCAGTGGTGGGAAAATGAATTGGGGCTTATGGAGAGAAGAGGCTGCTCTGGGCCGACGATTAGGCTCGCCGTTTTAATTTTACAAGGAGCACAGGTTCATGGCCTGCCCCGCATGAGACAGCACCAATGTTCCTAGAAAACTGGAAAAAAGAATTTGTCTGCTGCTTACGGTGTGCCTGGGAGCAGCGTGAAAAGAGCGAAATGAGAGCTGATTTTTCAGCGATCCCGCATTTCGGCCCGATACGTAGAAGAGATTGGGCTTACCCAATGCTGAGGGGGCCCTTTCCCACTCTGGGAGACTCCCAGGGCCTGGGCCATCTGCTGGGGTGCATTGAAGCTGGACGCCTGTCCACTTTGTATTACCATGTCAGCAGAGGAGACATGGGCGCAGGTACCCAAGGACATGGTCCACGAGAAGAGGGACTGCTGAAAAACCATACAACCTATCAACATGCAACTCACAACACAACCAGACCACACGTTTCTTGAATATTTGAAATGAAAATGAAGTTTCTAAGTCAAAGTATGGCGACGTAGCGAATGTTTGTTTGAGGGCTTCCGTTTTCCCCATTCATTCTTATAAGAAACAGCCAAATTGGCCAAGTGCTAAACTTTTTGCTCTACGGAGACAGTCTTGCACCTATCTGGAATATGAGCACACGGTCACGCCGTACGGGAGAGTCTCCAGGACGCCCTGACGCGATTTGGTGTGTGTACTATGAAAACTGTGGCCACAGTCGCGAGTAGAATTGTCACATTTAAACTTGATCGCAGTGGTGGGAAAATGAATGGGGGTTATGGAGAGAAGAGGCTGCTCTGGGCCGACGATTAGGCTCGCCGTTTAAATTTTACAAGGAGCACAGGTTCATGGCCTGCCCCGCATGAGACAGCACCAATGCTCCTAGAAAACTGGAAAAAAGAATTTGTCTGCTGCTTATGTTGTGGCTGGGAGCAGCGTGAAAAGAGCGAAATGAGAGCTGATTTTTCAGCGATCCCGC
This sequence comes from Karalla daura, assembly GCA_029224185.1. Taxonomy (NCBI): domain Eukaryota; kingdom Metazoa; phylum Chordata; class Actinopteri; order Chaetodontiformes; family Leiognathidae; genus Karalla; species Karalla daura. Next base: position 64,848 of record CM055206.1, read on the forward strand.
ATTTCGGCCCGATACGTAGAAGAGATTGGGCTTACCCAATGCTGAGGGGGCCCTTTCCCACTCTGGGAGACTCCCAGGGCCTGGGCCATCTGCTGGAGTGCATTGAAGCTGGACACCTGTCCACTTTGTATTACCATGTCAGCAGAGGAGACATGGGCGCAGGTACCCAAGTACATGGTCCACGAGAAGAGGCGCTGCTGAAAAACCATACAACCTATCAACATGCAACTCACTACACAAACAGACCACACGTTTCTTGAATATTTGAAATGAAAATGAAGTCTCTAAGTCAAAGTATGGCGACGTAGCGAATGTTTGTTTGAGGGCTTCTGTTTTCCCCATTCATTCTTATAAGAAACAGCCAAATTGGCCAAGTGCTAAACTTTTTGCTCTACGGAGACAGTCTTGCACCTATCTGGAATATGAGCACACGGTCACGCCGTACGGGAGAGTTTCCAGGACGCCCTGACGCGATTTGGTGTGTGTACTATGAAAACTGTGGCCACAGTCGCGAGTAGAATTATCACATTTAAACTTGATCGCAGTGGTGGGAAAATGAATGGGGGCTTATGTAGAGAAGAGGCTGCTCTGGGCCGACGATTAGGCTCGCCGTTTAAATTTTACATGGAGCACAGGTTCATGGCCTGCCCCGCATGAGACAGCACCAATGTTCCTAGAAAACTGGAAAAAAGAATTTGTCTGCTGCTTACGGTGTGGCTGGGAGCAGGGTGAAAAGTGCGAAATGAGAGCTGATTTTTCAGCAATCCCGCATTTCGGCCCGGTACATAGAAAAGATTGAGCTTGCCCAATGCTGAGGGGGCCCTTTCCCACTCTGGGAGTCTCCCAGGGCCTGGCAAATCTGCTTGGGTGCATTGAAGCTGGACGCCTGTCCACTTTGTATAACCATGTCAGCAGAGAAGACATGGGAGCGGGTACCTGAGCACATGGTCCACGAGAAGAGGCGCTGTTGAAAAACCATACAACCTTTCAACATGCAACTTGCTACACAAACAGACCACAAGTTTCTTGAATTTTTGAAATGAAAATGAAGTTTCTAAGTCAAAGTATGGCGACGTAGCGAATGTTTGTTTGAGGGCTTCTGTTTTCCCCATTCATTCTTATAAGAAACAGCCAAATTGGCCAAGTGCTAAACTTTTTGCTGTACGGAGACAGTCTTGCACCTATCTGGAATATGAGCACACGGTCACGCCGTACGGGAGAGTCTCCAGGACACCCTGACGCGATTTGGTGTGTGTACTATGAAAACTGTGGCCACAGTCGCGAGTAGAATTGTCACATTTAAACTTGATCGCAGTGGTGGGAAAATGAATTGGGGCTTATGGAGAGAAGAGGCTGCTCTGGGCCGACGATTAGGCTCGCCGTTTTAATTTTACAAGGAGCACAGGTTCATGGCCTGCCCCGCATGAGACAGCACCAATGTTCCTAGAAAACTGGAAAAAAGAATTTGTCTGCTGCTTACGTTGTGCCTGGGAGCAGCGTGAAAAGAGCGAAATGAGAGCTGATTTTTCAGCGATCCCGCATTTCGGCCCGATACGTAGAAGAGATTGGGCTTACCCAATGCTGAGGGGGCCCTTTCCCACTCTGGGAGACTCCCAGGGCCTGGGCCATCTGCTGGGGTGCATTGAAGCTGGACGCCTGTCCACTTTGTATTACCATGTCAGCAGAGGAGACATGGGCGCAGGTACCCAAGGACATGGTCCACGAGAAGAGGCACTGCTGAAAAACCATACAACCTATCAACATGCAACTCACAACACAACCAGACCACACGTTTCTTGAATATTTGAAATGAAAATGAAGTTTCTAAGTCAAAGTATGGCGACGTAGCGAATGTTTGTTTGAGGGCTTCCGTTTTCCCCATTCATTCTTATAAGAAACAGCCAAATTGGCCAAGTGCTAAACTTTTTGCTCTACGGAGACAGTCTTGCACCTATCTGGAATATGAGCACACGGTCACGCCGTACGGGAGAGTCTCCAGGACGCCCTGACGCGATTTGGTGTGTGTACTATGAAAACTGTGGCCACAGTCGCGAGTAGAATTGTCACATTTAAACTTGATCGCAGTGGTGGGAAAATGAATGGGGGTTATGGAGAGAAGAGGCTGCTCTGGGCCGACGATTAGGCTCGCCGTTTAAATTTTACAAGGAGCACAGGTTCATGGCCTGCCCCGCATGAGACAGCACCAATGCTCCTAGAAAACTGGAAAAAAGAATTTGTCTGCTGCTTATGATGTGGCTGGGAGTAGCGTGAAAAGAGCGAAATGAGAGCTGATTTTTCAGCGATCCCGCATTTCGGCCCGGTACGTGAAGAGATTGGGCTTACCCAATGCTGAGGGGGCCCTTTCCCACTCTAGGAATCTCCCAGCGCTTGGGCCATCTGCTGGGGTGCATTGAAGCTGGACGCCTGTCCACTTTGTATTATCATGTCAGCAGAGGAGACATGGGCGCAGGTACCCAAGTACATGGTCCACGAGAAGAGGCGCTGCTGAAAAACCATACAACCTATCAACATGCAACTCACTACACAAACAGACCACAAGTTTCTTGAATATTTGAAATGAAAATGAAGTTTCTAAGTCAAAGTATGGCGACGTAGCGAATGTTTGTTTGAGGGCTTCTGTTTTCCCCATTCATTCTTATAAGAAACAGCCAAATTGGCCAAGTGCTAAACTTTTTGCTCGACGGAGACAGTCTTGCACCTATCTGGAATATGAGCAAACAGTCACGCCGTACGGGAGAGTCTCCAGGACGCCCTGACGCGATTTGGTGTGTGTACTATGAAAACTGTGGCCACAGTCGCGAGTAGAATTGTCACATTTAAACTTGATCGCAGTGGTGGGAAAATGAATTGGGGCTTATGGAGAGAAGAGGCTGCTCTGGGCCGACGATTAGGCTCGCCGTTTTAATTTTACAAGGAGCACAGGTTCATGGCCTGCCCCACATGAGACAGCACCAATGTTCCTACAAAACTGGAAAAAAGAATTTGTCTTCTGCTTACGGTGTGGCTGGGAGTAGCGTGAAAAGAGCGAAATGAGAGCTGATTTTTCAGCGATCCCGCATTTCGGCCCGGTACGTGAAGAGATTTGGCGTACCCAATGCTGAGGGGGCCCTTTCCCACTCTAGGAGTCTCCCAGGGCTTGGGACATCTGCTGGGGTGCATTGAAGCTGGACGCCTGTCCACTTTGTATTACCATGTCAGCAGAGGAGACATGGGCGCAGGTACCCAAGTACATGGTCCACGAGAAGAGGCGCTGCTGAAAAACCATACAACCTATCAACATGCAACTCGCAACACAAACAGACGACACGTTTCTTGAATATTTGAAATGAAAATGAAGTTTCTAAATCAAAGTATGGCGATGTAGCGAATGTTTGTTTGAGGGCTTCCGTTTTCCCCATTCATTCTTATAAGAAACAGCCAAATTGGCCAAGTGCTAAACTTTTTGCTCTACGGAGACAGTCTTGCACCTATCTGGAATATGAGCACACGGTCACGCCGTACGGGAGAGTCTCCAGGACGCCCTGACGCGATTTGGTGTGTGTACTATGAAAACTGTGGCCACAGTCGCGAGTAGAATTATCACATTTAAACTTGATCGCAGTGGTGGGAAAATGAATGGGGGCTTATGTAGAGAAGAGGCTGCTCTGGGCCGACGATTAGGCTCGCCGTTTAAATTTTACAAGGAGCACAGGTTCATGGCCTGCCCCGCATGAGACAGCACCAATGTTCCTAGAAAACTGGAAAAAAGAATTTGTCTGCTGCTTACGGTGTGGCTGGGAGCAGGGTGAAAAGTGAGAAATGAGAGCTGATTTTTCAGCGATCCTGCATTTCGGCCCGGTACATAGAAAAGATTGAGCTTGCCCAATGCTGAGGGGGCCCTTTCCCACTCTGGGAGTCTCCCAGGGCCTGGCAAATCTGCTTGGGTGCATTGAAGCTGGACGCCTGTCCACTTTGTATTACCATGTCAGCAGAGAAGACATGGGAGCGGGTACCTGAGCACATGGTCCACGAGAAGAGGCGCTGTTGAAAAACCATACAACCTATCAACATGCAACTTGCTACACAAACAGACCACAAGTTTCTTGAATTTTTGAAATCAAAATGAAGTTTCTAAGTCAAAGTATGGCGACGTAGCGAATGTTTGTTTGAGGGCTTCTGTTTTCCCCATTCATTCTTATAAGAAACAGCCAAATTGGCCAAGTGCTAAACTTTTTGCTCTACGGAGACAGTCTTGCACCTATCTGGAATATGAGCACACGGTCACGACGTACGGGAGAGTCTCCAGGACGCCCTGACGCGATTTGGTGTGTGTACTATGAAAACTGTGGCCACAGTCGCGAGTAGAATTATCACATTTAAACTTGATCGCAGTGGTGGGAAAATGAATGGGGGCTTATGGAGAGAAGAGGCTGCTCTGGGCCGACGATTAGGCTCGCCGTTTAAATTTTACAAGGAGCACAGGTTCATGGCCTGCCCCGCATGAGACAGCACCAATGTTCCTAGAAAACTGGAAAAAAGAATTTGTCTGCTGCTTATGTTGTGGCTGGGAGCAGCGTGAAAAGAGCGAAATGAGAGCTGATTTTTCAGCGATCCCGCATTTCGGCCCGATACGTAGAAGAGATTGGGCTTACCCAATGCTGAGGGGGCCCTTTCCCACTCTGGGAGACTCCCAGGGCCTGGGCCATCTGCTGGAGTGCATTGAAGCTGGACACCTGTCCACTTTGTATTACCATGTCAGCAGAGGAGACATGGGCGCAGGTACCCAAGTACATGGTCCACGAGAAGAGGCGCTGCTGAAAAACCATACAACCTATCAACATGCAACTCACTACACAAACAGACCACAAGTTTCTTGAATATTTGAAATGAAAATGAAGTCTCTAAGTCAAAGTATGGCGACGTAGCGAATGTTTGTTTGAGGGCTTCTGTTTTCCCCATTCATTCTTATAAGAAACAGCCAAATTGGCCAAGTGCTAAACTTTTTGCTCTACGGAGACAGTCTTGCACCTATCTGGAATATGAGCACACGGTCACGCCGTACGGGAGAGTTTCCAGGACGCCCTGACGCGATTTGGTGTGTGTACTATGAAAACTGTGGCCACAGTCGCGAGTAGAATTATCACATTTAAACTTGATCGCAGTGGTGGGAAAATGAATGGGGGCTTATGTAGAGAAGAGGCTGCTCTGGGCCGACGATTAGGCTCGCCGTTTAAATTTTACATGGAGCACAGGTTCATGGCCTGCCCCGCATGAGACAGCACCAATGTTCCTAGAAAACTGGAAAAAAGAATTTGTCTGCTGCTTACGGTGTGGCTGGGAGCAGGGTGAAAAGTGCGAAATGAGAGCTGATTTTTCAGCAATCCCGCATTTCGGCCCGGTACATAGAAAAGATTGAGCTTGCCCAATGCTGAGGGGGCCCTTTCCCACTCTGGGAGTCTCCCAGGGCCTGGCAAATCTGCTTGGGTGCATTGAAGCTGGACGCCTGTCCACTTTGTATAACCATGTCAGCAGAGAAGACATGGGAGCGGGTACCTGAGCACATGGTCCACGAGAAGAGGCGCTGTTGAAAAACCATACAACCTTTCAACATGCAACTTGCTACACAAACAGACCACAAGTTTCTTGAATTTTTGAAATGAAAATGAAGTTTCTAAGTCAAAGTATGGCGACGTAGCGAATGTTTGTTTGAGGGCTTCTGTTTTCCCCATTCATTCTTATAAGAAACAGCCAAATTGGCCAAGTGCTAAACTTTTTGCTGTACGGAGACAGTCTTGCACCTATCTGGAATATGAGCACACGGTCACGCCGTACGGGAGAGTCTCCAGGACACCCTGACGCGATTTGGTGTGTGTACTATGAAAACTGTGGCCACAGTCGCGAGTAGAATTGTCACATTTAAACTTGATCGCAGTGGTGGGAAAATGAATTGGGGCTTATGGAGAGAAGAGGCTGCTCTGGGCCGACGATTAGGCTCGCCGTTTTAATTTTACAAGGAGCACAGGTTCATGGCCTGCCCCGCATGAGACAGCACCAATGTTCCTAGAAAACTGGAAAAAAGAATTTGTCTGCTGCTTACGTTGTGCCTGGGAGCAGCGTGAAAAGAGCGAAATGAGAGCTGATTTTTCAGCGATCCCGCATTTCGGCCCGATACGTAGAAGAGATTGGGCTTACCCAATGCTGAGGGGGCCCTTTCCCACTCTGGGAGACTCCCAGGGCCTGGGCCATCTGCTGGGGTGCATTGAAGCTGGACGCCTGTCCACTTTGTATTACCATGTCAGCAGAGGAGACATGGGCGCAGGTACCCAAGGACATGGTCCACGAGAAGAGGCACTGCTGAAAAACCATACAACCTATCAACATGCAACTCACAACACAACCAGACCACACGTTTCTTGAATATTTGAAATGAAAATGAAGTTTCTAAGTCAAAGTATGGCGACGTAGCGAATGTTTGTTTGAGGGCTTCCGTTTTCCCCATTCATTCTTATAAGAAACAGCCAAATTGGCCAAGTGCTAAACTTTTTGCTCTACGGAGACAGTCTTGCACCTATCTGGAATATGAGCACACGGTCACGCCGTACGGGAGAGTCTCCAGGACGCCCTGACGCGATTTGGTGTGTGTACTATGAAAACTGTGGCCACAGTCGCGAGTAGAATTGTCACATTTAAACTTGATCGCAGTGGTGGGAAAATGAATGGGGGTTATGGAGAGAAGAGGCTGCTCTGGGCCGACGATTAGGCTCGCCGTTTAAATTTTACAAGGAGCACAGGTTCATGGCCTGCCCCGCATGAGACAGCACCAATGCTCCTAGAAAACTGGAAAAAAGAATTTGTCTGCTGCTTATGATGTGGCTGGGAGTAGCGTGAAAAGAGCGAAATGAGAGCTGATTTTTCAGCGATCCCGCATTTCGGCCCGGTACGTGAAGAGATTGGGCTTACCCAATGCTGAGGGGGCCCTTTCCCACTCTAGGAATCTCCCAGCGCTTGGGCCATCTGCTGGGGTGCATTGAAGCTGGACGCCTGTCCACTTTGTATTATCATGTCAGCAGAGGAGACATGGGCGCAGGTACCCAAGTACATGGTCCACGAGAAGAGGCGCTGCTGAAAAACCATACAACCTATCAACATGCAACTCACTACACAAACAGACCACAAGTTTCTTGAATATTTGAAATGAAAATGAAGTTTCTAAGTCAAAGTATGGCGACGTAGCGAATGTTTGTTTGAGGGCTTCTGTTTTCCCCATTCATTCTTATAAGAAACAGCCAAATTGGCCAAGTGCTAAACTTTTTGCTCGACGGAGACAGTCTTGCACCTATCTGGAATATGAGCAAACAGTCACGCCGTACGGGAGAGTCTCCAGGACGCCCTGACGCGATTTGGTGTGTGTACTATGAAAACTGTGGCCACAGTCGCGAGTAGAATTGTCACATTTAAACTTGATCGCAGTGGTGGGAAAATGAATTGGGGTTATGGAGAGAAGAGGCTGCTCTGGGCCGACGATTAGGCTCGCCGTTTAAATTTTACAAGGAGCACAGGTTCATGGCCTGCCCCGCATGAGACAGCACCAATGCTCCTAGAAAACTGGAAAAAAGAATTTGTCTGCTGCTTATGTTGTGGCTGGGAGCAGCGTGAAAAGAGCGAAATGAGAGCTGATTTTTCAGCGATCCCGCATTTCGGCCCGATACGTAGAAGAGATTGGGCTTACCCAATGCTGAGGGGGCCCTTTCCCACTCTGGGAGACTCCCAGGGCCTGGGCCATCTGCTGGAGTGCATTGAAGCTGGACACCTGTCCACTTTGTATTACCATGTCAGCAGAGGAGACATGGGCGCAGGTACCCAAGTACATGGTCCACGAGAAGAGGCGCTGCTGAAAAACCATACAACCTATCAACATGCAACTCACTACACAAACAGACCACACGTTTCTTGAATATTTGAAATGAAAATGAAGTCTCTAAGTCAAAGTATGGCGACGTAGCGAATGTTTGTTTGAGGGCTTCTGTTTTCCCCATTCTTTCTTATAAGAAACAGCCAAATTGGCCAAGTGCTAAACTTTTTGCTCTACGGAGACAGTCTTGCACCTATCTGGAATATGAGCACACGGTCACGCCGTACGGGAGAGTTTCCAGGACGCCCTGACGCGATTTGGTGTGTGTACTATGAAAACTGTGGCCACAGTCGCGAGTAGAATTATCACATTTAAACTTGATCGCAGTGGTGGGAAAATGAATGGGGGCTTATGTAGAGAAGAGGCTGCTCTGGGCCGACGATTAGGCTCGCCGTTTAAATTTTACATGGAGCACAGGTTCATGGCCTGCCCCGCATGAGACAGCACCAATGTTCCTAGAAAACTGGAAAAAAGAATTTGTCTGCTGCTTGCGGTGTGGCTGGGAGCAGGGTGAAAAGTGCGAAATGAGAGCTGATTTTTCAGCAATCCCGCATTTCGGCCCGGTACATAGAAAAGATTGAGCTTGCCCAATGCTGAGGGGGCCCTTTCCCACTCTGGGAGTCTCCCAGGGCCTGGCAAATCTGCTTGGGTGCATTGAAGCTGGACGCCTGTCCACTTTGTATAACCATGTCAGCAGAGAAGACATGGGAGCGGGTACCTGAGCACATGGTCCACGAGAAGAGGCGCTGTTGAAAAACCATACAACCTTTCAACATGCAACTTGCTACACAAACAGACCACAAGTTTCTTGAATTTTTGAAATGAAAATGAAGTTTCTAAGTCAAAGTATGGCGACGTAGCGAATGTTTGTTTGAGGGCTTCTGTTTTCCCCATTCATTCTTATAAGAAACAGCCAAATTGGCCAAGTGCTAAACTTTTTGCTGTACGGAGACAGTCTTGCACCTATCTGGAATATGAGCACACGGTCACGCCGTACGGGAGAGTCTCCAGGACACCCTGACGCGATTTGGTGTGTGTACTATGAAAACTGTGGCCACAGTCGCGAGTAGAATTGTCACATTTAAACTTGATCGCAGTGGTGGGAAAATGAATTGGGGCTTATGGAGAGAAGAGGCTGCTCTGGGCCGACGATTAGGCTCGCCGTTTTAATTTTACAAGGAGCACAGGTTCATGGCCTGCCCCGCATGAGACAGCACCAATGTTCCTAGAAAACTGGAAAAAAGAATTTGTCTGCTGCTTACGTTGTGCCTGGGAGCAGCGTGAAAAGAGCGAAATGAGAGCTGATTTTTCAGCGATCCCGCATTTCGGCCCGATACGTAGAAGAGATTGGGCTTACCCAATGCTGAGGGGGCCCTTTCCCACTCTGGGAGACTCCCAGGGCCTGGGCCATCTGCTGGGGTGCATTGAAGCTGGACGCCTGTCCACTTTGTATTACCATGTCAGCAGAGGAGACATGGGCGCAGGTACCCAAGGACATGGTCCACGAGAAGAGGCACTGCTGAAAAACCATACAACCTATCAACATGCAACTCACAACACAACCAGACCACACGTTTCTTGAATATTTGAAATGAAAATGAAGTTTCTAAGTCAAAGTATGGCGACGTAGAGAATGTTTGTTTGAGGGCTTCCGTTTTCCCCATTCATTCTTATAAGAAACAGCCAAATTGGCCAAGTGCTAAACTTTTTGCTCTACGGAGACAGTCTTGCACCTATCTGGAATATGAGCACACGGTCACGCCGTACGGGAGAGTCTCCAGGACGCCCTGACGCGATTTGGTGTGTGTACTATGAAAACTGTGGCCACAGTCGCGAGTAGAATTGTCACATTTAAACTTGATCGCAGTGGTGGGAAAATGAATGGGGGTTATGGAGAGAAGAGGCTGCTCTGGGCCGACGATTAGGCTCGCCGTTTAAATTTTACAAGGAGCACAGGTTCATGGCCTGCCCCGCATGAGACAGCACCAATGCTCCTAGAAAACTGGAAAAAAGAATTTGTCTGCTGCTTATGATGTGGCTGGGAGTAGCGTGAAAAGAGCGAAATGAGAGCTGATTTTTCAGCGATCCCGCATTTCGGCCCGGTACGTGAAGAGATTGGGCTTACCCAATGCTGAGGGGGCCCTTTCCCACTCTAGGAATCTCCCAGCGCTTGGGCCATCTGCTGGGGTGCATTGAAGCTGGACGCCTGTCCACTTTGTATTATCATGTCAGCAGAGGAGACATGGGCGCAGGTACCCAAGTACATGGTCCACGAGAAGAGGCGCTGCTGAAAAACCATACAACCTATCAACATGCAACTCAATACACAAACAGACCACAAGTTTCTTGAATATTTGAAATGAAAATGAAGTTTCTAAGTCAAAGTATGGCGACGTAGCGAATGTTTGTTTGAGTGCTTCGTTTTCCCCATTCATTCTTATAAGAAACAGCCAAATTGGCCAAGTGCTAAACTTTTTGCTCTACGGAGACAGTCTTGCACCTATCTGGAATATGAGCACACGGTCACGCCGTACGGGAGAGTCTCCAGGACGCCCTGACGCGATTTGGTGTGTGTACTATGAAAACTGTGGCCACAGTCGCGAGTAGAATTGTCACATTTAAACTTGATCGCAGTGGTGGGAAAATGAATGGGGGCTTATGTAGAGAAGAGGCTGCTCTGGGCCGACGATTAGGCTCGCCGTTTAAATTTTACAAGGAGCACAGGTTCATGGCCTGCCCCGCATGAGACAGCACCAATGTTCCTAGAAAACTGGAAAAAAGAATTTGTCTGCTGCTTACGGTGTGGCTGGGAGCAGGGTGTAAAGTGAGAAATGAGAGCTGATTTTTCAGCGATCCCGCATTTCGGCCCGGTACATAGAAAAGATTGAGCTTGCCCAATGCTGAGGGGGCCCTTTCCCACTCTGGGAGTCTCCCAGGGCCTGGCAAATCTGCTTGGGTGCATTGAAGCTGGACGCCTGTCCACTTTGTATTACCATGTCAGCAGAGAAGACATGGGAGCGGGTACCTGAGCACATGGTCCACGAGAAGAGGCGCTGTTGAAAAACCATACAACCTTTCAACATGCAACTTGCTACACAAACAGACCACAAGTTTCTTGAATTTTTGAAATGAAAATGAAGTTTCTAAGTCAAAGTATGGCGACGTAGCGAATGTTTGTTTGAGGGCTTCTGTTTTCCCCATTCATTCTTATAAGAAACAGCCAAATTGGCCAAGTGCTAAACTTTTTGCTGTACGGAGACAGTCTTGCACCTATCTGGAATATGAGCACACGGTCACGCCGTACGGGAGAGTCTCCAGGACACCCTGACGCGATTTGGTGTGTGTACTATGAAAACTGTGGCCACAGTCGCGAGTAGAATTGTCACATTTAAACTTGATCGCAGTGGTGGGAAAATGAATTGGGGCTTATGGAGAGAAGAGGCTGCTCTGGGCCGACGATTAGGCTCGCCGTTTTAATTTTACAAGGAGCACAGGTTCATGGCCTGCCCCGCATGAGACAGCACCAATGTTCCTAGAAAACTGGAAAAAAGAATTTGTCTGCTGCTTACGTTGTGCCTGGGAGCAGCGTGAAAAGAGCGAAATGAGAGCTGATTTTTCAGCGATCCCGCATTTCGGCCCGATACGTAGAAGAGATTGGGCTTACCCAATGCTGAGGGGGCCCTTTCCCACTCTGGGAGACTCCCAGGGCCTGGGCCATCTGCTGGGGTGCATTGAAGCTGGACGCCTGTCCACTTTGTATTACCATGTCAGCAGAGGAGACATGGGCGCAGGTACCCAAGGACATGGTCCACGAGAAGAGGCACTGCTGAAAAACCATACAACCTATCAACATGCAACTCACAACACAACCAGACCACACGTTTCTTGAATATTTGAAATGAAAATGAAGTTTCTAAGTCAAAGTATGGCGACGTAGCGAATGTTTGTTTGAGGGCTTCCGTTTTCCCCATTCATTCTTATAAGAAACAGCCAAATTGGCCAAGTGCTAAACTTTTTGCTCTACGGAGACAGTCTTGCACCTATCTGGAATATGAGCACACGGTCACGCCGTACGGGAGAGTCTCCAGGACGCCCTGACGCGATTTGGTGTGTGTACTATGAAAACTGTGGCCACAGTCGCGAGTAGAATTGTCACATTTAAACTTGATCGCAGTGGTGGGAAAATGAATGGGGGTTATGGAGAGAAGAGGCTGCTCTGGGCCGACGATTAGGCTCGCCGTTTAAATTTTACAAGGAGCACAGGTTCATGGCCTGCCCCGCATGAGACAGCACCAATGCTCCTAGAAAACTGGAAAAAAGAATTTGTCTGCTGCTTATGATGTGGCTGGGAGTAGCGTGAAAAGAGCGAAATGAGAGCTGATTTTTCAGCGATCCCGCATTTCGGCCCGGTACGTGAAGAGATTGGGCTTACCCAATGCTGAGGGGGCCCTTTCCCACTCTAGGAATCTCCCAGCGCTTGGGCCATCTGCTGGGGTGCATTGAAGCTGGACGCCTGTCCACTTTGTATTATCATGTCAGCAGAGGAGACATGGGCGCAGGTACCCAAGTACATGGTCCACGAGAAGAGGCGCTGCTGAAAAACCATACAACCTATCAACATGCAACTCACTACACAAACAGACCACAAGTTTCTTGAATATTTGAAATGAAAATGAAGTTTCTAAGTCAAAGTATGGCGACGTAGCGAATGTTTGTTTGAGGGCTTCTGTTTTCCCCATTCATTCTTATAAGAAACAGCCAAATTGGCCAAGTGCTAAACTTTTTGCTCGACGGAGACAGTCTTGCACCTATCTGGAATATGAGCAAACAGTCACGCCGTACGGGAGAGTCTCCAGGACGCCCTGACGCGATTTGGTGTGTGTACTATGAAAACTGTGGCCACAGTCGCGAGTAGAATTGTCACATTTAAACTTGATCGCAGTGGTGGGAAAATGAATTGGGGTTATGGAGAGAAGAGGCTGCTCTGGGCCGACGATTAGGCTCGCCGTTTAAATTTTACAAGGAGCACAGGTTCATGGCCTGCCCCGCATGAGACAGCACCAATGCTCCTAGAAAACTGGAAAAAAGAATTTGTCTGCTGCTTATGTTGTGGCTGGGAGCAGCGTGAAAAGAGCGAAATGAGAGCTGATTTTTCAGCGATCCCGCATTTCGGCCCGATACGTAGAAGAGATTGGGCTTACCCAATGCTGAGGGGGCCCTTTCCCACTCTGGGAGACTCCCAGGGCCTGGGCCATCTGCTGGAGTGCATTGAAGCTGGACACCTGTCCACTTTGTATTACCATGTCAGCAGAGGAGACATGGGCGCAGGTACCCAAGTACATGGTCCACGAGAAGAGGCGCTGCTGAAAAACCATACAACCTATCAACATGCAACTCACTACACAAACAGACCACACGTTTCTTGAATATTTGAAATGAAAATGAAGTCTCTAAGTCAAAGTATGGCGACGTAGCGAATGTTTGTTTGAGGGCTTCTGTTTTCCCCATTCTTTCTTATAAGAAACAGCCAAATTGGCCAAGTGCTAAACTTTTTGCTCTACGGAGACAGTCTTGCACCTATCTGGAATATGAGCACACGGTCACGCCGTACGGGAGAGTTTCCAGGACGCCCTGACGCGATTTGGTGTGTGTTCTATGAAAACTGTGGCCACAGTCGCGAGTAGAATTATCACATTTAAACTTGATCGCAGTGGTGGGAAAATGAATGGGGGCTTATGTAGAGAAGAGGCTGCTCTGGGCCGACGATTAGGCTCGCCGTTTAAATTTTACATGGAGCACAGGTTCATGGCCTGCCCCGCATGAGACAGCACCAATGTTCCTAGAAAACTGGAAAAAAGAATTTGTCTGCTGCTTGCGGTGTGGCTGGGAGCAGGGTGAAAAGTGCGAAATGAGAGCTGATTTTTCAGCAATCCCGCATTTCGGCCCGGTACATAGAAAAGATTGAGCTTGCCCAATGCTGAGGGGGCCCTTTCCCACTCTGGGAGTCTCCCAGGGCCTGGCAAATCTGCTTGGGTGCATTGAAGCTGGACGCCTGTCCACTTTGTATAACCATGTCAGCAGAGAAGACATGGGAGCGGGTACCTGAGCACATGGTCCACGAGAAGAGGCGCTGTTGAAAAACCATACAACCTTTCAACATGCAACTTGCTACACAAACAGACCACAAGTTTCTTGAATTTTTGAAATGAAAATGAAGTTTCTAAGTCAAAGTATGGCGACGTAGCGAATGTTTGTTTGAGGGCTTCTGTTTTCCCCATTCATTCTTATAAGAAACAGCCAAATTGGCCAAGTGCTAAACTTTTTGCTGTACGGAGACAGTCTTGCACCTATCTGGAATATGAGCACACGGTCACGCCGTACGGGAGAGTCTCCAGGACACCCTGACGCGATTTGGTGTGTGTACTATGAAAACTGTGGCCACAGTCGCGAGTAGAATTGTCACATTTAAACTTGATCGCAGTGGTGGGAAAATGAATTGGGGCTTATGGAGAGAAGAGGCTGCTCTGGGCCGACGATTAGGCTCGCCGTTTTAATTTTACAAGGAGCACAGGTTCATGGCCTGCCCCGCATGAGACAGCACCAATGTTCCTAGAAAACTGGAAAAAAGAATTTGTCTGCTGCTTACGTTGTGCCTGGGAGCAGCGTGAAAAGAGCGAAATGAGAGCTGATTTTTCAGCGATCCCGCATTTCGGCCCGATACGTAGAAGAGATTGGGCTTACCCAATGCTGAGGGGGCCCTTTCCCACTCTGGGAGACTCCCAGGGCCTGGGCCATCTGCTGGGGTGCATTGAAGCTGGACGCCTGTCCACTTTGTATTACCATGTCAGCAGAGGAGACATGGGCGCAGGTACCCAAGGACATGGTCCACGAGAAGAGGCACTGCTGAAAAACCATACAACCTATCAACATGCAACTCACAACACAACCAGACCACACGTTTCTTGAATATTTGAAATGAAAATGAAGTTTCTAAGTCAAAGTATGGCGACGTAGAGAATGTTTGTTTGAGGGCTTCCGTTTTCCCCATTCATTCTTATAAGAAACAGCCAAATTGGCCAAGTGCTAAACTTTTTGCTCTACGGAGACAGTCTTGCACCTATCTGGAATATGAGCACACGGTCACGCCGTACGGGAGAGTCTCCAGGACGCCCTGACGCGATTTGGTGTGTGTACTATGAAAACTGTGGCCACAGTCGCGAGTAGAATTGTCACATTTAAACTTGATCGCAGTGGTGGGAAAATGAATGGGGGTTATGGAGAGAAGAGGCTGCTCTGGGCCGACGATTAGGCTCGCCGTTTAAATTTTACAAGGAGCACAGGTTCATGGCCTGCCCCGCATGAGACAGCACCAATGCTCCTAGAAAACTGGAAAAAAGAATTTGTCTGCTGCTTATGATGTGGCTGGGAGTAGCGTGAAAAGAGCGAAATGAGAGCTGATTTTTCAGCGATCCCGCATTTCGGCCCGGTACGTGAAGAGATTGGGCTTACCCAATGCTGAGGGGGCCCTTTCCCACTCTAGGAATCTCCCAGCGCTTGGGCCATCTGCTGGGGTGCATTGAAGCTGGACGCCTGTCCACTTTGTATTATCATGTCAGCAGAGGAGACATGGGCGCAGGTACCCAAGTACATGGTCCACGAGAAGAGGCGCTGCTGAAAAACCATACAACCTATCAACATGCAACTCAATACACAAACAGACCACAAGTTTCTTGAATATTTGAAATGAAAATGAAGTTTCTAAGTCAAAGTATGGCGACGTAGCGAATGTTTGTTTGAGTGCTTCGTTTTCCCCATTCATTCTTATAAGAAACAGCCAAATTGGCCAAGTGCTAAACTTTTTGCTCTACGGAGACAGTCTTGCACCTATCTGGAATATGAGCACACGGTCACGCCGTACGGGAGAGTCTCCAGGACGCCCTGACGCGATTTGGTGTGTGTACTATGAAAACTGTGGCCACAGTCGCGAGTAGAATTGTCACATTTAAACTTGATCGCAGTGGTGGGAAAATGAATGGGGGCTTATGTAGAGAAGAGGCTGCTCTGGGCCGACGATTAGGCTCGCCGTTTAAATTTTACAAGGAGCACAGGTTCATGGCCTGCCCCGCATGAGACAGCACCAATGTTCCTAGAAAACTGGAAAAAAGAATTTGTCTGCTGCTTACGGTGTGGCTGGGAGCAGGGTGTAAAGTGAGAAATGAGAGCTGATTTTTCAGCGATCCCGCATTTCGGCCCGGTACATAGAAAAGATTGAGCTTGCCCAATGCTGAGGGGGCCCTTTCCCACTCTGGGAGTCTCCCAGGGCCTGGCAAATCTGCTTGGGTGCATTGAAGCTGGACGCCTGTCCACTTTGTATTACCATGTCAGCAGAGAAGACATGGGAGCGGGTACCTGAGCACATGGTCCACGAGAAGAGGCGCTGTTGAAAAACCATACAACCTATCAACATGCAACTTGCTACACAAACAGACCACAAGTTTCTTGAATTTTTGAAATCAAAATGAAGTTTCTAAGTCAAAGTATGGCGACGTAGCGAATGTTTGTTTGAGGGCTTCTGTTTTCCCCATTCATTCTTATAAGAAACAGCCAAATTGGCCAAGTGCTAAACTTTTTGCTCTACGGAGACAGTCTTGCACCTATCTGGAATATGAGCACACGGTCACGACGTACGGGAGAGTCTCCAGGACGCCCTGACGCGATTTGGTGTGTGTACTATGAAAACTGTGGCCACAGTCGCGAGTAGAATTATCACATTTAAACTTGATCGCAGTGGTGGGAAAATGAATGGGGGCTTATGGAGAGAAGAGGCTGCTCTGGGCCGACGATTAGGCTCGCCGTTTAAATTTTACAAGGAGCACAGGTTCATGGCCTGCCCCGCATGAGACAGCACCAATGTTCCTACAAAACTGGAAAAAAGAATTTGTCTGCTGCTTATGGTGTGGCTGGGAGTAGCGTGAAAAGAGCGAAATGAGAGCTGATTTTTCAGCGATCCCGCATTTCGGCCCGGTACGTGAAGAGATTTGGCGTACCCAATGCTGAGGGGGCCCTTTCCCACTCTAGGAGTCTCCCAGGGCTTGGGCCATCTGCTGGGGTGCATTGAAGCTGGACGCCTGTCCACTTTGTATTACCATGTCAGCAGAGGAGACATGGGCGCAGGTACCCATGTACATGGTCCACGAGAAGAGGCGCTGCTGAAAAACCATACAACCTATCAACATGCAACTCACTACACAAACAGACCACAAGTTTCTTGAATATTTGAAATGAAAATGAAGTTTCTAAGTCAAAGTATGGCGACGTAGCGAATGTTTGTTTGAGGGCTTCCGTTTTCCCCATTCATTCTTATAAGAAACAGCCAAATTGGCCAAGTGCTAAACTTTTTGCTCTACGGAGACAGTCTTGCACCTATCTGGAATATGAGCACACGGTCACGCCGTACGGGAGAGTCTCCAGGACGCCCTGACGCGATTTGGTGTGTGTACTATGAAAACTATGGCCACAGTCGCGAGTAGAATTGTCACATTTAAACTTGATCGCAGTGGTGGGAAAATGAATGGGGGCTTATGGAGAGAAGAGGCTGCTCTGGGCCGACGATTAGGCTCGCCGTTTTAATTTTACAAGGAGCACAGGTTCATGGCCTGCCCCACATGAGACAGCACCAATGTTCCTACAAAACTGGAAAAAAGAATTTGTCTTCTGCTTATGGTGTGGCTGGGAGTAGCGTGAAAAGAGCGAAATGAGAGCTGATTTTTCAGCGATCCCGCATTTCGGCCCGGTACGTGAAGAGATTTGGCGTACCCAATGCTGAGGGGGCCCTTTCCCACTCTAGGAGTCTCCCAGGGCTTGGGCCATCTGCTGGGGTGCATTGAAGCTGGACGCCTGTCCACTTTGTATTACCATGTCAGCAGAGGAGACATGGGCGCAGGTACCCAAGTACATGGTCCACGAGAAGAGGCGCTGCTGAAAAACCATACAACCTATCAACATGCAACTCACTACACAAACAGACCACAAGTTTCTTGAATATTTGAAATGAAAATGAAGTTTCTAAGTCAAAGTATGGCGACGTAGCGAATGTTTGTTTGAGGGCTTCTGTTTTCCCCATTCATTCTTTTTAGAAACAGCCAAATTGGCCAAGTGCTAAACTTTTTGCTCTACGGAGACAGTCTTGCACCTATCTGGAATATGAGCACACGGTCACGCCGTACGGGAGAGTCTCCAGGACGCCCTGACGCGATTTGGTGTGTGTACTATGAAAACTGTGGCCACAGTCGCGAGTAGAATTGTCACATTTAAACTTGATCGCAGTGGTGGGAAAATGAATGGGGGCTTATGGAGAGAAGAGGCTGCTCTGGGCCGACGATTAGGCTCGCCGTTTAAATTTTACAAGGAGCACAGGTTCATGGCCTGCCCCGCATGAGACAGCACCAATGTTCCTACAAAACTGGAAAAAAGAATTTGTCTGCTGCTTATGGTGTGGCTGGGAGTAGCGTGAAAAGAGCGAAATGAGAGCTGATTTTTCAGCGATCCCGCATTTCGGCCCGGTACGTGAAGAGATTTGGCGTACCCAATGCTGAGGGGGCCCTTTCCCACTCTAGGAGTCTCCCAGGGCTTGGGCCATCTGCTGGGGTGCATTGAAGCTGGACGCCTGTCCACTTTGTATTACCATGTCAGCAGAGGAGACATGGGCGCAGGTACCCAAGTACATGGTCCACGAGAAGAGGCGCTGCTGAAAAACCATACAACCTATCAACATGCAACTCACTACACAAACAGACCACAAGTTTCTTGAATATTTGAAATGAAAATGAAGTTTCTAAGTCAAAGTATGGCGACGTAGCGAATGTTTGTTTGAGGGCTTCTGTTTTCCCCATTCATTCTTATAAGAAACAGCCAAATTGGCCAAGTGCTAAACTTTTTGCTCTACGGAGACAGTCTTGCACCTATCTGGAATATGAGCACACGGTCACGCCGTACGGGAGAGTCTCCAGGACGCCCTGACGCGATTTGGTGTGTGTACTATGAAAACTATGGCCACAGTCGCGAGTAGAATTGTCACATTTAAACTTGATCGCAGTGGTGGGAAAATGAATTGGGGCTTATGGAGAGAAGAGGCTGCTCTGGGCCGACGATTAGGCTCGCCGTTTTAATTTTACAAGGAGCACAGGTTCATGGCCTGCCCCGCATGAGACAGCACCAATGTTCCTAGAAAACTGGAAAAAAGAATTTGTCTGCTGCTTACGTTGTGCCTGGGAGTAGCGTGAAAAGAGCGAAATGAGAGCTGATTTTTCAGCGATCCCGCATTTCGGCCCGATACGTAGAAGAGATTGGGCTTACCCAATGCTGAGGGGGCCCTTTCCCACTCTGGGAGACTCCCAGGGCCTGGGCCATCTGCTGGGGTGCATTGAAGCTGGACGCCTGTCCACTTTGTATGACCATGTCAGCAGAGGAGACATGGGCGCAGGTACCCAAGGACATGGTCCACGAGAAGAGGGACTGCTGAAAAACCATACAACCTATCAACATGCAACTCACAACACAACCAGACCACACGTTTCTTGAATATTTGAAATGAAAATGAAGTTTCTAAGTCAAAGTATGGCGACGTAGCGAATGTTTGTTTGAGGGCTTCCGTTTTCCCCATTCATTCTTATAAGAAACAGCCAAATTGGCCAAGTGCTAAACTTTTTGCTCTACGGAGACAGTCTTGCACCTATCTGGAATATGAGCACACGGTCACGCCGTACGGTAGAGTCTCCAGGACACCCTGACGCGATTTGGTGTGTGTACTATGAAAACTGTGGCCACAGTCGCGAGTAGAATTGTCACATTTAAACTTGATCGCAGTGGTGGGAAAATGAATGGGGGTTATGGAGAGAAGAGGCTGCTCTGGGCCGACGATTAGGCTCGCCGTTTAAATTTTACAAGGAGCACAGGTTCATGGCCTGCCCCGCATGAGACAGCACCAATGCTCCTAGAAAACTGGAAAAAAGAATTTGTCTGCTGCTTATGTTGTGGCTGGGAGCAGCGTGAAAAGAGCGAAATGAGAGCTGATTTTTCAGCGATCCCGCATTTCGGCCCGATACGTAGAAGAGATTGGGCTTACCCAATGCTGAGGGGGCCCTTTCCCACTCTGGGAGACTCCCAGGGCCTGGGCCATCTGCTGGAGTGCATTGAAGCTGGACACCTGTCCACTTTGTATTACCATGTCAGCAGAGGAGACATGGGCGCAGGTACCCAAGTACATGGTCCACGAGAAGAGGCGCTGCTGAAAAACCATACAACCTATCAACATGCAACTCACTACACAAACAGACCACACGTTTCTTGAATATTTGAAATGAAAATGAAGTCTCTAAGTCAAAGTATGGCGACGTAGCGAATGTTTGTTTGAGGGCTTCTGTTTTCCCCATTCATTCTTATAAGAAACAGCCAAATTGGCCAAGTGCTAAACTTTTTGCTCTACGGAGACAGTCTTGCACCTATCTGGAATATGAGCACACGGTCACGCCGTACGGGAGAGTTTCCAGGACGCCCTGACGCGATTTGGTGTGTGTACTATGAAAACTGTGGCCACAGTCGCGAGTAGAATTATCACATTTAAACTTGATCGCAGTGGTGGGAAAATGAATGGGGGCTTATGTAGAGAAGAGGCTGCTCTGGGCCGACGATTAGGCTCGCCGTTTAAATTTTACATGGAGCACAGGTTCATGGCCTGCCCCGCATGAGACAGCACCAATGTTCCTAGAAAACTGGAAAAAAGAATTTGTCTGCTGCTTACGGTGTGGCTGGGAGCAGGGTGAAAAGTGCGAAATGAGAGCTGATTTTTCAGCAATCCCGCATTTCGGCCCGGTACATAGAAAAGATTGAGCTTGCCCAATGCTGAGGGGGCCCTTTCCCACTCTGGGAGTCTCCCAGGGCCTGGCAAATCTGCTTGGGTGCATTGAAGCTGGACGCCTGTCCACTTTGTATAACCATGTCAGCAGAGAAGACATGGGAGCGGGTACCTGAGCACATGGTCCACGAGAAGAGGCGCTGTTGAAAAACCATACAACCTTTCAACATGCAACTTGCTACACAAACAGACCACAAGTTTCTTGAATTTTTGAAATGAAAATGAAGTTTCTAAGTCAAAGTATGGCGACGTAGCGAATGTTTGTTTGAGGGCTTCTGTTTTCCCCATTCATTCTTATAAGAAACAGCCAAATTGGCCAAGTGCTAAACTTTTTGCTGTACGGAGACAGTCTTGCACCTATCTGGAATATGAGCACACGGTCACGCCGTACGGGAGAGTCTCCAGGACACCCTGACGCGATTTGGTGTGTGTACTATGAAAACTGTGGCCACAGTCGCGAGTAGAATTGTCACATTTAAACTTGATCGCAGTGGTGGGAAAATGAATTGGGGCTTATGGAGAGAAGAGGCTGCTCTGGGCCGACGATTAGGCTCGCCGTTTTAATTTTACAAGGAGCACAGGTTCATGGCCTGCCCCGCATGAGACAGCACCAATGTTCCTAGAAAACTGGAAAAAAGAATTTGTCTGCTGCTTACGGTGTGGCTGGGAGCAGGGTGTAAAGTGAGAAATGAGAGCTGATTTTTCAGCGATCCCGCATTTCGGCCCGGTACATAGAAAAGATTGAGCTTGCCCAATGCTGAGGGGGCCCTTTCCCACTCTGTGAGTCTCCCAGGGCCTGGCAAATCTGCTTGGGTGCATTGAAGCTGGACGCCTGTCCACTTTGTATTACCATGTCAGCAGAGAAGACATGGGAGCGGGTACCTGAGCACATGGTCCACGAGAAGAGGCGCTGTTGAAAAACCATACAACCTATCAACATGCAACTTGCTACACAAACAGACCACAAGTTTCTTGAATTTTTGAAATCAAAATGAAGTTTCTAAGTCAAAGTATGGCGACGTAGCGAATGTTTGTTTGAGGGCTTCTGTTTTCCCCATTCATTCTTATAAGAAACAGCCAAATTGGCCAAGTGCTAAACTTTTTGCTCTACGGAGACAGTCTTGCACCTATCTGGAATATGAGCACACGGTCACGACGTACGGGAGAGTCTCCAGGACGCCCTGACGCGATTTGGTGTGTGTACTATGAAAACTGTGGCCACAGTCGCGAGTAGAATTATCACATTTAAACTTGATCGCAGTGGTGGGAAAATGAATGGGGGCTTATGGAGAGAAGAGGCTGCTCTGGGCCGACGATTAGGCTCGCCGTTTAAATTTTACAAGGAGCACAGGTTCATGGCCTGCCCCGCATGAGACAGCACCAATGTTCCTACAAAACTGGAAAAAAGAATTTGTCTGCTGCTTATGGTGTGGCTGGGAGTAGCGTGAAAAGAGCGAAATGAGAGCTGATTTTTCAGCGATCCCGCATTTCGGCCCGGTACGTGAAGAGATTTGGCGTACCCAATGCTGAGGGGGCCCTTTCCCACTCTAGGAGTCTCCCAGGGCTTGGGCCATCTGCTGGGGTGCATTGAAGCTGGACGCCTGTCCACTTTGTATTACCATGTCAGCAGAGGAGACATGGGCGCAGGTACCCATGTACATGGTCCACGAGAAGAGGCGCTGCTGAAAAACCATACAACCTATCAACATGCAACTCACTACACAAACAGACCACAAGTTTCTTGAATATTTGAAATGAAAATGAAGTTTCTAAGTCAAAGTATGGCGACGTAGCGAATGTTTGTTTGAGGGCTTCTGTTTTCCCCATTCATTCTTATAAGAAACAGCCAAATTGGCCAAGTGCTAAACTTTTTGCTCTACGGAGACAGTCTTGCACCTATCTGGAATATGAGCACACGGTCACGCCGTACGGGAGAGTCTCCAGGACGCCCTGACGCGATTTGGTGTGTGTACTATGAAAACTATGGCCACAGTCGCGAGTAGAATTGTCACATTTAAACTTGATCGCAGTGGTGGGAAAATGAATGGGGGCTTATGGAGAGAAGAGGCTGCTCTGGGCCGACGATTAGGCTCGCCGTTTTAATTTTACAAGGAGCACAGGTTCATGGCCTGCCCCACATGAGACAGCACCAATGTTCCTACAAAACTGGAAAAAAGAATTTGTCTTCTGCTTATGGTGTGGCTGGGAGTAGCGTGAAAAGAGCGAAATGAGAGCTGATTTTTCAGCGATCCCGCATTTCGGCCCGGTACGTGAAGAGATTTGGCGTACCCAATGCTGAGGGGGCCCTTTCCCACTCTAGGAGTCTCCCAGGGCTTGGGCCATCTGCTGGGGTGCATTGAAGCTGGACGCCTGTCCACTTTGTATTACCATGTCAGCAGAGGAGACATGGGCGCAGGTACCCAAGTACATGGTCCACGAGAAGAGGCGCTGCTGAAAAACCATACAACCTATCAACATGCAACTCACTACACAAACAGACCACAAGTTTCTTGAATATTTGAAATGAAAATGAAGTTTCTAAGTCAAAGTATGGCGACGTAGCGAATGTTTGTTTGAGGGCTTCCATTTTCCCCATTCATTCTTTTTAGAAACAGCCAAATTGGCCAAGTGCTAAACTTTTTGCTCTACGGAGACAGTCTTGCACCTATCTGGAATATGAGCACACGGTCACGCCGTACGGGAGAGTCTCCAGGACGCCCTGACGCGATTTGGTGTGTGTACTATGAAAACTGTGGCCACAGTCGCGAGTAGAATTGTCACATTTAAACTTGATCGCAGTGGTGGGAAAATGAATGGGGGCTTATGGAGAGAAGAGGCTGCTCTGGGCCGACGATTAGGCTCGCCGTTTAAATTTTACAAGGAGCACAGGTTCATGGCCTGCCCCGCATGAGACAGCACCAATGTTCCTACAAAACTGGAAAAAAGAATTTGTCTGCTGCTTATGGTGTGGCTGGGAGTAGCGTGAAAAGAGCGAAATGAGAGCTGATTTTTCAGCGATCCCGCATTTCGGCCCGGTACGTGAAGAGATTTGGCGTACCCAATGCTGAGGGGGCCCTTTCCCACTCTAGGAGTCTCCCAGGGCTTGGGCCATCTGCTGGGGTGCATTGAAGCTGGACGCCTGTCCACTTTGTATTACCATGTCAGCAGAGGAGACATGGGCGCAGGTACCCAAGTACATGGTCCACGAGAAGAGGCGCTGCTGAAAAACCATACAACCTATCAACATGCAACTCACTACACAAACAGACCACAAGTTTCTTGAATATTTGAAATGAAAATGAAGTTTCTAAGTCAAAGTATGGCGACGTAGCAAATGTTTGTTTGAGGGCTTCTGTTTTCCCCATTCATTCTTATAAGAAACAGCCAAATTGGCCAAGTGCTAAACTTTTTGCTCTACGGAGACAGTCTTGCACCTATCTGGAATATGAGCACACGGTCACGCCGTACGGGAGAGTCTCCAGGACGCCCTGACGCGATTTGGTGTGTGTACTATGAAAACTATGGCCACAGTCGCGAGTAGAATTGTCACATTTAAACTTGATCGCAGTGGTGGGAAAATGAATTGGGGCTTATGGAGAGAAGAGGCTGCTCTGGGCCGACGATTAGGCTCGCCGTTTTAATTTTACAAGGAGCACAGGTTCATGGCCTGCCCCGCATGAGACAGCACCAATGTTCCTAGAAAACTGGAAAAAAGAATTTGTCTGCTGCTTACGTTGTGCCTGGGAGTAGCGTGAAAAGAGCGAAATGAGAGCTGATTTTTCAGCGATCCCGCATTTCGGCCCGATACGTAGAAGAGATTGGGCTTACCCAATGCTGAGGGGGCCCTTTCCCACTCTGGGAGACTCCCAGGGCCTGGGCCATCTGCTGGGGTGCATTGAAGCTGGACGCCTGTCCACTTTGTATGACCATGTCAGCAGAGGAGACATGGGCGCAGGTACCCAAGGACATGGTCCACGAGAAGAGGGACTGCTGAAAAACCATACAACCTATCAACATGCAACTCACAACACAACCAGACCACACGTTTCTTGAATATTTGAAATGAAAATGAAGTTTCTAAGTCAAAGTATGGCGACGTAGCGAATGTTTGTTTGAGGGCTTCCGTTTTCCCCATTCATTCTTATAAGAAACAGCCAAATTGGCCAAGTGCTAAACTTTTTGCTCTACGGAGACAGTCTTGCACCTATCTGGAATATGAGCACACGGTCACGCCGTACGGTAGAGTCTCCAGGACGCCCTGACGCGATTTGGTGTGTGTACTATGAAAACTGTGGCCACAGTCGCGAGTAGAATTGTCACATTTAAACTTGATCGCAGTGGTGGGAAAATGAATGGGGGTTATGGAGAGAAGAGGCTGCTCTGGGCCGACGATTAGGCTCGCCGTTTAAATTTTACAAGGAGCACAGGTTCATGGCCTGCCCCGCATGAGACAGCACCAATGCTCCTAGAAAACTGGAAAAAAGAATTTGTCTGCTGCTTATGTTGTGGCTGGGAGCAGCGTGAAAAGAGCGAAATGAGAGCTGATTTTTCAGCGATCCCGCATTTCGGCCCGATACGTAGAAGAGATTGGGCTTACCCAATGCTGAGGGGGCCCTTTCCCACTCTGGGAGACTCCCAGGGCCTGGGCCATCTGCTGGAGTGCATTGAAGCTGGACACCTGTCCACTTTGTATTACCATGTCAGCAGAGGAGACATGGGCGCAGGTACCCAAGTACATGGTCCACGAGAAGAGGCGCTGCTGAAAAACCATACAACCTATCAACATGCAACTCACAACACAACCAGACCACACGTTTCTTGAATATTTGAAATGAAAATGAAGTCTCTAAGTCAAAGTATGGCGACGTAGCGAATGTTTGTTTGAGGGCTTCTGTTTTCCCCATTCATTCTTAT
This sequence comes from Karalla daura, assembly GCA_029224185.1. Lineage (NCBI taxonomy): Eukaryota > Metazoa > Chordata > Actinopteri > Chaetodontiformes > Leiognathidae > Karalla > Karalla daura. Next base: position 90,587 of record CM055206.1, read on the forward strand.
AAGAAACAGCCAAATTGGCCAAGTGCTAAACTTTTTGCTCTACGGAGACAGTCTTGCACCTATCTGGAATATGAGCACACGGTCACGCCGTACGGGAGAGTCTCCAGGACGCCCTGACGCGATTTGGTGTGTGTACTATGAAAACTGTGGCCACAGTCGCGAGTAGAATTGTCACATTTAAACTTGATCGCAGTGGTGGGAAAATGAATGGGGGCTTATGGAGAGAAGAGGCTGCTCTGGGCCGACGATTAGGCTCGCCGTTTTAATTTTACAAGGAGCACAGGTTCATGGCCTGCCCCACATGAGACAGCACCAATGTTCCTCCAAAACTGGAAAAAAGAATTTGTCTTCTGCTTATGGTGTGGCTGGGAGCAGCGTGAAAAGATCGAAATGAGAGCTGATTTTTCAGCGATCCCGCATTTCGGCCCGGGACATGAAGAGATTTGGCGTACCCAATGCTGAGGGGGCCCTTTCCCACTCTAGGAGTCTCCCAGGGCTTGGGCCATCTGCTGGGGTGCATTGAAGCTGGACGCCTGTCCACTTTGTATTACCATGTCAGCAGAGGAGACATGGGCGCAGGTACCCAAGTACATGGTCCACGAGAAGAGGCGCTGCTGAAAAACCATACAACCTATCAACATGCAACTCACTACACAAACAGACCACAAGTTTCTTGAATATTTGAAATGAAAATGAAGTTTCTAAGTCAAAGTATGGCGACGTAGCGAATGTTTGTTTGAGGGCTTCTGTTTTCCCCATTCATTCTTATAAGAAACAGCCAAATTGGCCAAGTGCTAAACTTTTTGCTCTACGGAGACAGTCTTGCACCTATCTGGAATATGAGCACACGGTCACGCCGTACGGGAGAGTCTCCAGGATGCCCTGACGCGATTTGGTGTGTGTACTATGAAAACTGTGGCCACAGTCGCGAGTAGAATTGTCACATTTAAACTTGATCGCAGTGGTGGGAAAATGAATGGGGGCTTATGGAGAGAAGAGGCTGCTCTGGGCCGACGATTAGGCTCGCCGTTTAAATTTTACAAGGAGCACAGGTTCATGGCCTGCCCCGCATGAGACAGCACCAATGTTCCTACAAAACTGGAAAAAAGAATTTGTCTGCTGCTTATGGTGTGGCTGGGAGTAGCGTGAAAAGAGCGAAATGAGAGCTGATTTTTCAGCGATCCCGCATTTCGGCCCGGTACGTGAAGAGATTTGGCGTACCCAATGCTGAGGGGGCCCTTTCCCACTCTAGGAGTCTCCCAGGGCTTGGGCCATCTGCTGGGGTGCATTGAAGCTGGACGCCTGTCCACTTTGTATTACCATGTCAGCAGAGGAGACATGGGCGCAGGTACCCAAGTACATGGTCCACGAGAAGAGGCGCTGCTGAAAAACCATACAACCTAACAACATGCAACTCACTACACAAACAGACCACAAGTTTCTTGAATATTTGAAATGAAAATGAAGTTTCTAAGTCAAAGTCTGGCAAAGTAGCGAATGTTTGTTTGAGAGCTTCTGTTTTCCCCATTCATTCTTATAAGAAACAGCCAAATTGGCCAAGTGCTAAACTTTTTGCTCTACGGAGACAGTCTTGCACCTATCTGGAATATGAGCACACGGTCACGCCGTACGGGAGAGTCTCCAGGACGCCCTGACGCGATTTGGTGTGTGTACTATGAAAACTATGGCCACAGTCGCGAGTAGAATTGTCACATTTAAACTTGATCGCAGTGGTGGGAAAATGAATTGGGGCTTATGGAGAGAAGAGGCTGCTCTGGGCCGACGATTAGGCTCGCCGTTTTAATTTTACAAGGAGCACAGGTTCATGGCCTGCCCCACATGAGACAGCACCAATGTTCCTACAAAACTGGAAAAAAGAATTTGTCTTCTGCTTATGGTGTGGCTGGGAGTAGCGTTAAAAGATTGAAATGAGAGCTGATTTTTCAGCGATCCCGCATTTCGGCCCGGTACGTGAAGAGATTTGGCGTACCCAATGCTGAGGGGGCCCTTTCCCACTCTAGGAGTCTCCCAGGGCTTGGGCCATCTGCTGGGGTGCATTGAAGCTGGACGCCTGTCCACTTTGTATTACCATGTCAGCAGAGGAGACATGGGCGCAGGTACCCAAGTACATGGTCCACGAGAAGAGGCGCTGCTGAAAAACCATACAACCTATCAACATGCAACTCACTACACAAACAGACCACAAGTTTCTTGAATATTTGAAATGAAAATGAAGTTTCTAAGTCAAAGTATGGCGACGTAGCGAATGTTTGTTTGAGGGCTTCTGTTTTCCCCATTCATTCTTATAAGAAACAGCCAAATTGGCCAAGTGCTAAACATTTTGCTCTACGGAGACAGTCTTGCACCTATCTGGAATATGAGCACACGGTCACGCCGTACGGGAGAGTCTCCAGGATGCCCTGACGCGATTTGGTGTGTGTACTATGAAAACTATGGCCACAGTCGCGAGTAGAATTGTCACATTTAAACTTGATCGCAGTGGTGGGAAAATGAATTGGGGCTTATGGAGAGAAGAGGCTGCTCTGGGCCGACGATTAGGCTCGCCGTTTTAATTTTACAAGGAGCACAGGTTCATGGCCTGCCCCACATGAGACAGCACCAATGTTCCTACAAAACTGGAAAAAAGAATTTGTCTTCTGCTTATGGTGTGGCTGGGAGCAGCGTGAAAAGATCGAAATGAGAGCTGATTTTTCAGCGATCCCGCATTTCGGCCCGGTACGTGAAGAGATTTGGCGTACCCAATGCTGAGGGGGCCCTTTCCCACTCTAGGAGTCTCCCAGGGCTTGGGCCATCTGCTGGGGTGCATTGAAGCTGGACGCCTGTCCACTTTGTATTACCATGTCAGCAGAGGAGACATGGGCGCAGGTCCCCAAGTACATGGTCCACGAGAAGAGGCGCTGCTGAAAAACCATACAACCTATCAACATGCAACTCACTACACAAACAGACCACAAGTTTCTTGAATATTTGAAATGAAAATGAAGTTTCTAAGTCAAAGTATGGCGACGTAGCGAATGTTTGTTTGAGGGCTTCTGTTTTCCCCATTCATTCTTATAAGAAACAGCCAAATTGGCCAAGTGCTAAACTTTTTGCTCTACGGAGACAGTCTTGCACCTATCTGGAATATGAGCACACGGTCACGCCGTACGGGAGAGTCTCCAGGACGCCCTGACGCGATTTGGTGTGTGTACTATGAAAACTATGGCCACAGTCGCGAGTAGAATTGTCACATTTAAACTTGATCGCAGTGGTGGGAAAATGAATTGGGGCTTATGGAGAGAAGAGGCTGCTCTGGGCCGACGATTAGGCTCGCCGTTTTAATTTTACAAGGAGCACAGGTTCATTGCCTGCCCCACATGAGACAGCACCAATGTTCCTACAAAACTGGAAAAAAGAATTTGTCTTCTGCTTATGGTGTGGCTGGGAGTAGCGTGAAAAGAGCGAAATGACAGCTGATTTTTCAGCGATCCCGCATTTCGGCCCGATACGTAGAAGAGATTGGGCTTACCCAATGCTGAGGGGGCCCTTTCCCACTCTGGGAGACTCCCAGGGCCTGGGCCATCTGCTGGGGTGCATTGAAGCTGGACGCCTGTCCACTTTGCATTACCATGTCAGCAGAGGAGACATGGGCGCAGGTACCCAAGTACATGGTCCACGAGAAGAGGCGCTGCTGAAAAACCATACAACCTATCAACATGCAACTCACTACACAAACAGACCACAAGTTTCTTGAATATTTGAAATGAAAATGAAGTTTCTTAGTCAAAGTATGGCGACGTAGCGAATGTTTGTTTGAGGGCTTCTGTTTTCCCCATTCATTCTTATAAGAAACAGCCAAATTGGCCAAGTGCTAAACTTTTTGCTCTACGGAGACAGTCTTGCACCTATCTGGAATATGAGCACACGGTCACGCCGTACGGGAGAGTCTCCAGGACGCCCTGACGCGATTTGGTGTGTGTACTATGAAAACTGTGGCCACAGTCGCGAGTAGAATTGTCACATTTAAACTTGATCGCAGTGGTGGGAAAATGAATTGGGGCTTATGGAGAGAAGAGGCTGCTCTGGGCCGACGATTAGGCTCGCCGTTTTAATTTTACAAGGAGCACAGGTTCATGGCCTGCCCCACATGAGACAGCACCAATGTTCCGACAAAACTGGAAAAAAGAATTTGTCTTCTGCTTATGGTGTGGCTGGGAGTAGCGTGAAAAGAGCGAAATGAGAGCTGATTTTTCAGCGATCCCGCATTTCGGCCCGGTACGTGAAGAGATTTGGCGTACCCAATGCTGAGGGGGCCCTTTCCCACTCTAGGAGTCTCCCAGGGCTTGGGCCATCTGCTGGGGTGCATTGAAGCTGGACGCCTGTCCACTTTGTATTACCATGTCAGCAGAGGAGACATGGGCGCAGGTACCCAAGTACATGGTCCACGAGAAGAGGCGCTGCTGAAAAACCATACAACCTATCAACATGCAACTCACTACACAAACAGACCACAAGTTTCTTGAATATTTGAAATGAAAATGAAGTTTCTAAGTCAAAGTCTGGCGACGTAGCGAATGTTTGTTTGAGGGCTTCTGTTTTCCCCATTCATTCTTATAAGAAACAGCCAAATTGGCCAAGTGCTAAACTTTTTGCTCTACGGAGACAGTCTTGCACCTATCTGGAATATGAGCACATGGTCACGCCGTACGGGAGAGTCTCCAGGACGCCCTGACGCGATTTGGTGTGTGTACAATAAAAACTGTGGGCACAGTCGCGAGTAGAATTATCACATTTAAACTTGATCGCAGTGGTGGGAAAATGAATGGGGGCTTATGGAGAGAAGAGGCTGCTCTGGGCCGACGATTAGGCTCGCCGTTTTAATTTTACAAGGAGCACAGGTTCATGGCCTGCCCCGCATGAGACAGCACCAATGTTCCTAGAAAACTGGAAAAAAGAATTTGTCTGCTGCTTATGGTGTGGCTGGGAGTAGCGTGAAAAGAGCGAAATGAGAGCTGATTTTTCAGCGATCCCGCATTTCGGCCTGGTACGTGAAGAGATTTGGCGTACCCAATGCTGAGGGGGCCCTTTCCCAATCTGGGAGTCTCCCAGGGCTTGGGCCATCTGCTGGGGTGCATTGAAGCTGGACGCCTGTCCACTTTGTATTACCATGTCAGCAGAGGACACATGGGCGCAGGTACCCAAGTACATGGTCCACGAGAAGAGGCGCTGCTGAAAAACCATACAACCTATCAACATGCAACTCACTACACAAACAGACCACAAGTTTCTTGAATATTTGAAATGAAAATGAAGTTTCTAAGTCAAAGTATGGCGACATAGCGAATGTTTGTTTGAGGGCTTCTGTTTTCCCCATTCATTCTTATAAGAAACAGCCAAATTGGCCAAGTGCTAAACTTTTTGCTCTACGGAGACAGTCTTGCACCTATCTGGAATATGAGCACACGGTCACGCCGTACGGGAGAGTCTCCAGGACGCCCTGACGCGATTTGGTGTGTGTACTATGAAAACTGTGGCCACAGTCGCGAGTAGAATTATCACATTTAAATTTGATCGCAGTGGTGGGAAAATGAATGGGGGCTTATGTAGAGAAGAGGCTGCTCTGGGCCGACGATTAGGCTCGCCGTTTAAATTTTACAAGGAGCACAGGTTCATGGCCTGCCCCGCATGAGACAGCACCAATGTTCCTACAAAACTGGAAAAAAGAATTTGTCTGCTGCTTACGGTGTGGCTGGGAGCAGCGTGAAAAGAGCGAAATGAGAGCTGATTTTTCAGCGATCCCGCATTTCGGCCCGGTACATAGAAAAGATTGAGCTTGCCCAATGCTGAGGGGGCCCTTTCTCACTCTGGGAGTCTCCCAGGGCCTGGCAAATCTGCTTGGGTGCATTGAAGCTGGACGCCTGTCCACTTGTATTACCATGTCAGCAGAGAAGACATGGGAGCGGGTACCTGAGCACATGGTCCACGAGAAGAGGCACTGCTGAAAAACCATACAACCTATCAACATGCAACTTGCTACACAAACAGACCACAAGTTTCTTGAATTTTTGAAATGAAAATGAAGTTTCTAAGTCAAAGTATGGCGACGTAGCGAATGTTTGTTTGAGGGCTTCTGTTTTCCCCATTCATTCTTATAAGAAACAGCCAAATTGGCCAAGTGCTAAACTTTTTGCTCTACGGAGACAGTCTTGCACCTATCTGGAATATGAGCACACGGTCACGCCGTACGGGAGAGTCTCCAGGACGCCCTGACGCGATTTGGTGTGTGTACTATGAAAACTGTGGCCACAGTCGCGAGTAGAATTATCACATTTAAACTTGATCGCAGTGGTGGGAAAATGAATGGGGGCTTATGGAGAGAAGAGGCTGCTCTGGGCCGACAATTAGGCTCGCCGTTTTAATTTTACAAGGAGCACAGGTTCATGGCCTGCCCCGCATGAGACAGCATCAATGTTCCTAGAAAACTGGAAAAAAGAATTTGTCTGCTGCTTACGTTGTGGCTGGGAGCAGCGTGAAAAGAGCGAAATGAGAGCTGATTTTTCAGCGATCCCGCATTTCGGCCCGATACGTAGAAGAGATTGGGCTTACCCAATGCTGAGGGGGCCCTTTCCCACTCTGGGAGACTCCCAGGGCCTGGGCCATCTGCTGGGGTGCATTGAAGCTGGACACCTGTCCACTTTGTATTACCATGTCAGCAGAGGAGACATGGGCGCAGGTACCCAAGTACATGGTCCACGAGAAGAGGCACTGCTGAAAAACCATACAACCTATCAACATGCAACTCACAACACAAACAGACCACAAGTTTCTTGAATATTTGAAATGAAAATGAAGTTTCTAAGTCAAAGTATGGCGACGTAGCGAATGTTTGTTTGAGGGCTTCCGTTTTCCCCATTCATTCTTATAAGAAACAGCCAAATTGGCCAAGTGCTAAACTTTTTGCTCTACGGAGACAGTCTTGCACCTATCTGGAATATGAGCACACGGTCACGCCGTACGGGAGAGTCTCCAGGACGCCCTGACGCGATTTGGTGTGTGTACTATGAAAACTGTGGCCACAGTCGCGAGTAGAATTGTCACATTTAAACTTGATCGCAGTGGTGGGAAAATGAATGGGGGCTTATGGAGAGAAGAGGCTGCTCTCTGCCGACGATTAGGCTCGCCGTTTTAATTTTACAAGGAGCACAGGTTCATGGCCTGCCCCGCGTGAGACAGCACCAATGTTCCTAGAAAACTGGAAAAAAGAATTTGTCTGCTGCTTACGGTGTGGCTGGGAGCAGCGTGAAAAGAGCGAAATGAGAGCTGATTTTTCAGCGATCCCGCATTTCGGCCCGGTACATAGAAAAGATTGAGCTTGCCCAATGCTGAGGGGGCCCTTTCCCACTCTGGGAGTCTCCCAGGGCCTGGCAAATCTGCTTGGGTGCATTGAAGCTGGACGCCTGTCCACTTTGTATTACCATGTCAGCAGAGAAGACATGGGAGCGGGTACCTGAGCACATGGTCCACGAGAAGAGGCACTGCTGAAAAACCATACAACCTATCAACATGCAACTCACAACACAAACAGACCACACGTCTCTTGAATATTTGAAATGAAAATGAAGTTTCTAAGTCAAAGTATGGCGACGTAGCGAATGTTTGTTTGAGGGCTTCTGTTTTCCCCATTCATTCTTATAAGAAACAGCCAAATTGGCCAAGTGCTAAACTTTTTGCTCTACGGAGACAGTCTTGCACCTATCTGGAATATGAGCACACGGTCACGCCGTACGGGAGAGTCTCCAGGACGCCCTGACGCGATTTGGTGTGTGTACTATGAAAACTGTGGCCACAGTCGCGAGTAGAATTGTCACATTTAAACTTGATCGCAGTGGTGGGAAAATGAATGGGGGTTATGGAGAGAAGAGGCTGCTCTGGGCCGACGATTAGGCTCGCCGTTTAAATTTTACAAGGAGCACAGGTTCATGGCCTGCCCCGCATGAGACAGCACCAATGCTCCTAGAAAACTGGAAAAAAGAATTTGTCTGCTGCTTATGATGTGGCTGGGAGTAGCGTGAAAAGAGCGAAATGAGAGCTGATTTTTCAGCGATCCCGCATTTCGGCCCGGTACGTGAAGAGATTGGGCTTACCCAATGCTGAGGGGGCCCTTTCCCACTCTAGGAATCTCCCAGCGCTTGGGCCATCTGCTGGGGTGCATTGAAGCTGGACGCCTGTCCACTTTGTATTATCATGTCAGCAGAGGAGACATGGGCGCAGGTACCCAAGTACATGGTCCACGAGAAGAGGCGCTGCTGAAAAACCATACAACCTATCAACATGCAACTCAATACACAAACAGACCACAAGTTTCTTGAATATTTGAAATGAAAATGAAGTTTCTAAGTCAAAGTATGGCGACGTAGCGAATGTTTGTTTGAGTGCTTCGTTTTCCCCATTCATTCTTATAAGAAACAGCCAAATTGGCCAAGTGCTAAACTTTTTGCTCTACGGAGACAGTCTTGCACCTATCTGGAATATGAGCACACGGTCACGCCGTACGGGAGAGTCTCTAGGACGCCCTGACGCGATTTGGTGTGTGTACTATGAAAACTGTGGCCACAGTCGCGAGTAGAATTGTCACATTTAAACTTGATCGCAGTGGTGGGAAAATGAATGGGGGCTTATGGAGAGAAGAGGCTGCTCTGGGCCGACGATTAGGCTCGCCGTTTAAATTTTACAAGGAGCACAGGTTCATGGCCTGCCCCGCATGAGACAGCACCATTGTTCCTACAAAACTGGAAAAAAGAATGTGTCTGCTGCTTATGTTGTGGCTGGGAGCAGCGTGAAAAGAGTGAACTGAGAGCTGATTTTTCAGCGATCCCGCATTTCGGCCCGATACGTAGAAGAGATTGGGCTTGCCCAATGCTGAGGGGGCCCTTTCCCACTCTGGGAGACTCCCAGGGCCTGGGCCATCTGCTGGGGTGCATTGAAGCTGGACACCTGTCCACTTAGTATTACCATGTCAGCAGAGGAGACATGGGCGCAGGTACCCAAGGACATGGTCCACGAGAAGAGGCGCTGCTGAAAAACCATACAACCTATCAACATGCAACTCAATACACAAACAGACCACAAGTTTCTTGAATATTTGAAATGAAAATGAAGTTTCTAAGTCAAAGTATGGCGACGTAGTGAATGTTTGTTTGAGGGCTTCCGTTTTCCCCATTCATTCTCATAAGAAACAGCCAAATTGGCCAAGTGCTAAACTTTTTGCTCTACGGAGACAGTCTTGCACCTATCTGGAATATGAGCACACGGTCACGCCGTACGGGAGAGTCTCCAGGACGCCCTGACGCGATTTGGTGTGTGTACTATGAAAACTGTGGCCACAGTCGCGAGTAGAATTGTCACATTTAAACTTGATCGCAGTGGTGGGAAAATGAATGGGGGCTTATGGAGAGAAGAGGCTGCTCTGGGCCGACGATTAGGCTCGCCGTTTAAATTTTACAAGGAGCACAGGTTCATGGCCTGCCCCGCATGAGACAGCACCAATGTTCCTACAAAACTGGAAAAAAGAATTTGTCTGCTGCTTACGTTGTGGCTGGGAGCAGCGTGAAAAGAGCGAAATGAGAGCTGATTTTTTAGCGATCCCGCATTTCGGCCCGATCCGTAGAAGAGATTGGGCTTACCCAATGCTGAGGGGGCCCTTTCCCACTCTAGGAGTCTCCCAGGGCTTGGGCCATCTGCTGGGGTGCATTGAAGCTGGACGCCTTTCCACTTTGTATTACCATGTCAACAGAGGAGACATGGGCGCAGGTACCCAAGTACATGGTCCACGAGAAGAGGCGCTGCTGAAAAACCATACAACCTATCAACATGCAACTCACTACACAAACAGACCACAAGTTTCTTGAATATTTGAAATGAAAATGAAGTTTCTAAGTCAAAGTATGGCGACGTAGCGAATGTTTGTTTGAGGGCTTCTGTTTTCCCCATTCATTCTTATAAGAAACAGCCAAATTGGCCAAGTGCTAAACTTTTTGCTCGACGGAGACAGTCTTGCACCTATCTGGAATATGAGCAAACAGTCACGCCGTACGGGAGAGTCTCCAGGACGCCCTGACGCGATTTGGTGTGTGTACTATGAAAACTGTGGCCACAGTCGCGAGTAGAATTGTCACATTTAAACTTGATCGCAGTGGTGGGAAAATGAATTGGGGCTTATGGAGAGAAGAGGCTGCTCTGGGCCGACGATTAGGCTCGCCGTTTTAATTTTACAAGGAGCACAGGTTCATGGCCTGCCCCACATGAGACAGCACCAATGTTCCTACAAAACTGGAAAAAAGAATTTGTCTTCTGCTTACGGTGTGGCTGGGAGTAGCGTGAAAAGAGCGAAATGAGAGCTGATTTTTCAGCGATCCCGCATTTCGGCCCGGTACGTGTAGAGATTTGGCGTACCCAATGCTGAGGGGGCCCTTTCCCACTCTAGGAGTCTCCCAGGGCTTGGGACATCTGCTGGGGTGCATTGAAGCTGGACGCCTGTCCACTTTGTATTACCATGTCAGCAGAGGAGACATGGGCGCAGGTACCCAAGTACATGGTCCACGAGAAGAGGCGCTGCTGAAAAACCATACAACCTATCAACATGCAACTCGCAACACAAACAGACGACACGTTTCTTGAATATTTGAAATGAAAATGAAGTTTCTAAATCAAAGTATGGCGATGTAGCGAATGTTTGTTTGAGGGCTTCCGTTTTCCCCATTCATTCTTATAAGAAACAGCCAAATTGGCCAAGTGCTAAACTTTTTGCTCTACGGAGACAGTCTTGCACCTATCTGGAATATGAGCACACGGTCACGCCGTACGGGAGAGTCTCCAGGACGCCCTGACGCGATTTGGTGTGTGTACTATGAAAACTGTGGCCACAGTCGCGAGTAGAATTATCACATTTAAACTTGATCGCAGTGGTGGGAAAATGAATGGGGGCTTATGTAGAGAAGAGGCTGCTCTGGGCCGACGATTAGGCTCGCCGTTTAAATTTTATAAGGAGCACAGGTTCATGGCCTGCCCCGCATGAGACAGCACCAATGTTCCTAGAAAACTGGAAAAAAGAATTTGTCTGCTGCTTACGGTGTGGCTGGGAGCAGGGTGAAAAGTGAGAAATGAGAGCTGATTTTTCAGCGATCCCGCATTTCGGCCCGGTACATAGAAAAGATTGAGCTTGCCCAATGCTGAGGGGGCCCTTTCCCACTCTGGGAGTCTCCCAGGGCCTGGCAAATCTGCTTGGGTGCATTGAAGCTGGACGCCTGTCCACTTTGTATTACCATGTCAGCAGAGAAGACATGGGAGCGGGTACCTGAGCACATGGTCCACGAGAAGAGGCGCTGTTGAAAAACCATACAACCTATCAACATGCAACTTGCTACACAAACAGACCACAAGTTTCTTGAATTTTTGAAATCAAAATGAAGTTTCTAAGTCAAAGTATGGCGACGTAGCGAATGTTTGTTTGAGGGCTTCTGTTTTCCCCATTCATTCTTATAAGAAACAGCCAAATTGGCCAAGTGCTAAACTTTTTGCTCTACGGAGACAGTCTTGCACCTATCTGGAATATGAGCACACGGTCACGACGTACGGGAGAGTCTCCAGGACGCCCTGACGCGATTTGGTGTGTGTACTATGAAAACTGTGGCCACAGTCGCGAGTAGAATTATCACATTTAAACTTGATCGCAGTGGTGGGAAAATGAATGGGGGCTTATGGAGAGAAGAGGCTGCTCTGGGCCGACGATTAGGCTCGCCGTTTAAATTTTACAAGGAGCACAGGTTCATGGCCTGCCCCGCATGAGACAGCACCAATGTTCCTAGAAAACTGGAAAAAAGAATTTGTCTGCTGCTTATGTTGTGGCTGGGAGCAGCGTGAAAAGAGCGAAATGAGAGCTGATTTTTCAGCGATCCCGCATTTCGGCCCGATACGTAGAAGAGATTGGGCTTACCCAATGCTGAGGGGGCCCTTTCCCACTCTGGGAGACTCCCAGGGCCTGGGCCATCTGCTGGAGTGCATTGAAGCTGGACACCTGTCCACTTTGTATTACCATGTCAGCAGAGGAGACATGGGCGCAGGTACCCAAGTACATGGTCCACGAGAAGAGGCGCTGCTGAAAAACCATACAACCTATCAACATGCAACTCACTACACAAACAGACCACAAGTTTCTTGAATATTTGAAATGAAAATGAAGTTTCTAAGTCAATGTATGGCGACGTAGCGAATGTTTGTTTGAGGGCTTCTGTTTTCCCCATTCATTCTTATAAGAAACAGCCAAATTGGCCAAGTGCTAAACTTTTTGCTCTACGGAGACAGTCTTGCACCTATCTGGAATATGAGCACACGGTCACGCCGTACGGGAGAGTCTCCAGGACGCCCTGACGCGATTTGGTGTGTGTACTATGAAAACTGTGGCCACAGTCGCGAGTAGAATTATCACATTTAAACTTGATCGCAGTGGTGGGAAAATGAATGGGGGCTTATGTAGAGAAGAGGCTGCTCTGGGCCGACGATTAGGCTCGCCGTTTAAATTTTACAAGGAGCACAGGTTCATGGCCTGCCCCGCATGAGACAGCACCAATGTTCCTAGAAAACTGGAAAAAAGAATTTGTCTGCTGCTTACGGTGTGGCTGGGAGCAGGGTGTAAAGTGAGAAATGAGAGCTGATTTTTCAGCGATCCCGCATTTCGGCCCGGTACATAGAAAAGATTGAGCTTGCCCAATGCTGAGGGGGCCCTTTCCCACTCTGGGAGTCTCCCAGGGCCTGGCAAATCTGCTTGGGTGCATTGAAGCTGGACGCCTGTCCACTTGTATTACCATGTCAGCAGAGAAGACATGGGAGCGGGTACCTGAGCACATGGTCCACGAGAAGAGGCACTGCTGAAAAACCATACAACCTATCAACATGCAACTTGCTACACAAACAGACCACAAGTTTCTTGAATTTTTGAAATGAAAATGAAGTTTCTAAGTCAAAGTATGGCGACGTAGCGAATGTTTGTTTGAGGGCTTCTGTTTTCCCCATTCATTCTTATAAGAAACAGCCAAATTGGCCAAGTGCTAAACTTTTTGCTCTACGGAGACAGTCTTGCACCTATCTGGAATATGAGCACACGGTCACGCCGTACGGGAGAGTCTCCAGGACGCCCTGACGCGATTTGGTGTGTGTACTATGAAAACTGTGGCCACAGTCGCGAGTAGAATTATCACATTTAAACTTGATCGCAGTGGTGGGAAAATGAATGGGGGCTTATGGAGAGAAGAGGCTGCTCTGGGCCGACAATTAGGCTCGCCGTTTTAATTTTACAAGGAGCACAGGTTCATGGCCTGCCCCGCATGAGACAGCATCAATGTTCCTAGAAAACTGGAAAAAAGAATTTGTCTGCTGCTTACGTTGTGGCTGGGAGCAGCGTGAAAAGAGCGAAATGAGAGCTGATTTTTCAGCGATCCCGCATTTCGGCCCGATACGTAGAAGAGATTGGGCTTACCCAATGCTGAGGGGGCCCTTTCCCACTCTGGGAGACTCCCAGGGCCTGGGCCATCTGCTGGGGTGCATTGAAGCTGGACACCTGTCCACTTTGTATTACCATGTCAGCAGAGGAGACATGGGCACAGGTACCCAAGGACATGGTCCACGAGAAGAGGCGCTGCTGAAAAACCATACAACCTATCAACATGCAACTCACAACACAACCAGACCACACGTTTCTTGAATATTTGAAATGGAAATGAAGTTTCTAAGTCAAAGTATGGCGACGTAGCGAATGTTTGTTTGAGGGCTTCCGTTTTCCCCATTCATTCTTATAAGAAACAGCCAAATTGGCCAAGTGCTAAACTTTTTGCTCTACGGAGACAGTCTTGCACCTATCTGGAATATGAGCACATGGTCACGCCGTACGGGAGAGTCTCCAGGACGCCCTGACGCGATTTGGTGTGTGTACTATGAAAACTGTGGCCACAGTCGCGAGTAGAATTGTCACATTTAAACTTGATCGCAGTGGTGGGAAAATGAATGGGGGCTTATGGAGAGAAGAGGCTGCTCTGGGCCGACGATTAGGCTCGCCGTTTTAATTTTACAAGGAGCACAGGTTCATGGCCTGCCCCGCATGAGACAGCACCAATGTTCCTAGAAAACTGGAAAAAAGAATTTGTCTGCTGCTTACGGTGTGGCTGGGAGCAGCGTGAAAAGAGCGAAATGAGAGCTGATTTTTCAGCGATCCCGCATTTCGGCCCGGTACATAGAAAAGATTGAGCTTGCCCAATGCTGAGGGGGCCCTTTCCCACTCTGGGAGTCTCCCAGGGCCTGGCAAATCTGCTTTGGTGCATTGAAGCTGGACGCCTGTCCACTTTGTATTACCATGTCAGCAGAGAAGACATGGGAGCGGGTACCTGAGCACATGGTCCACGAGAAGAGGCACTGCTGAAAAACCATACAACCTATCAACATGCAACTTGCTACACAAACAGACCACAAGTTTCTTGAATTTTTGAAATGAAAATGAAGTTTCTAAGTCAAAGTATGGCGACGTAGCGAATGTTTGTTTGAGGGCTTCTGTTTTCCCCATTCATTCTTATAAGAAACAGCCAAATTGGCCAAGTGCTAAACTTTTTGCTCTACGGAGACAGTCTTGCACCTATCTGGAATATGAGCACACGGTCACGCCGTACGGGAGAGTCTCCAGGACGCCCTGACGCGATTTGGTGTGTGTACTATGAAAACTGTGGCCACAGTCGCGAGTAGAATTATCACATTTAAACTTGATCGCAGTGGTGGGAAAATGAATGGGGGCTTATGGAGAGAAGAGGCTGCTCTGGGCCGACAATTAGGCTCGCCGTTTTAATTTTACAAGGAGCACAGGTTCATGGCCTGCCCCGCATGAGACAGCATCAATGTTCCTAGAAAACTGGAAAAAAGAATTTGTCTGCTGCTTACGTTGTGGCTGTGAGCAGCGTGAAAAGAGCGAAATGAGAGCTGATTTTTCAGCGATCCCGCATTTCGGCCCGATACGTAGAAGAGATTGGGCTTACCCAATGCTGAGGGGGCCCTTTCCCACTCTGGGAGACTCCCAGGGCCTGGGCCATCTGCTGGGGTGCATTGAAGCTGGACACCTGTCCACCTTGTATTACCATGTCAGCAGAGGAGACATGGGCACAGGTACCCAAGGACATGGTCCACGAGAAGAGGCGCTGCTGAAAAACCATACAACCTATCAACATGCAACTCACAACACAACCAGACCACACGTTTCTTGAATATTTGAAATGGAAATGAAGTTTCTAAGTCAAAGTATGGCGACGTAGCGAATGTTTGTTTGAGGGCTTCCGTTTTCCCCATTCATTCTTATAAGAAACAGCCAAATTGGCCAAGTGCTAAACTTTTTGCTCTACGGAGACAGTCTTGCACCTATCTGGAATATGAGCACACGGTCACGCCGTACGGGAGAGTCTCCAGGACGCCCTGACGCGATTTGGTGTGTGTACTATGAAAACTGTGGCCACAGTCGCGAGTAGAATTGTCACATTTAAACTTGATCGCAGTGGTGGGAAAATGAATGGGGGCTTATGGAGAGAAGAGGCTGCTCTGGGCCGACGATTAGGCTCGCCGTTTTAATTTTACAAGGAGCACAGGTTCATGGCCTGCCCCGCATGAGACAGCACCAATGTTCCTACAAAACTGGAAAAAAGAATTTGTCTGCTGCTTACGGTGTGGCTGGGAGCAGCGTGAAAAGAGCGAAATGAGAGCTGATTTTTCAGCGATCCCGCATTTCGGCCCGGTACATAGAAAAGATTGAGCTTGCCCAATGCTGAGGGGGCCCTTTCCCACTCTGGGAGTCTCCCAGGGCCTGGCAAATCTGCTTTGGTGCATTGAAGCTGGACGCCTGTCCACTTTGTATTACCATGTCAGCAGAGAAGACATGGGAGCGGGTACCTGAGCACATGGTCCACGAGAAGAGGCACTGCTGAAAAACCATACAACCTATCAACATGCAACTCACAACACAAACAGACCACAAGTTTCTTGAATATTTGAAATGAAAATGAAGTTTCTAAGTCAAAGTATGGCGACGTAGCGAATGTTTGTTTGAGGGCTTCCGTTTTCCCCATTCATTCTTATAAGAAACAGCCAAATTGGCCAAGTGCTAAACTTTTTGCTCTACGGAGACAGTCTTGCACCTATCTGGAATATGAGCACACGGTCACGCCGTACGGGAGAGTCTCCAGGACGCCCTGACGCGATTTGGTGTGTGTACTATGAAAACTGTGGCCACAGTCGCGAGTAGAATTGTCACATTTAAACTTGATCGCAGTGGTGGGAAAATGAATGGGGGCTTATGTAGAGAAGAGGCTGCTCTGGGCCGACGATTAGGCTCGCCGTTTTAATTTTACAAGGAGCACAGGTTCATGGCCTGCCCCGCATGAGACAGCACCAATGTTCCTACAAAACTGGAAAAAAGAATTTGTCTGCTGCTTACGGTGTGGCTGGGAGCAGCGTGAAAAGAGCGAAATGAGAGCTGATTTTTCAGCGATCCCGCATTTCGGCCCGGTACGTGAAGAGATTTGGCGTACCCAATGCTGAGGGGGCCCTTTCCCATTCTAGGAGTCTCCCAGTACTTGGGCCATCTGCTTGGGTGCATTGAAGCTGGACGCCTGTCCACTTTGTATTACCATGTCAGCAGAGGAGACATGGGCGCAGGTACCCAAGTACATGGTCCACGAGAAGAGGCACTGCTGAAAAACCATACAACCTATCAACATGCAACTCACAACACAAACAGACCACAAGTTTCTTGAATATTTGAAATGAAAATGAAGTTTCTAAGTCAAAGTATGGCGACGTAGCGAATGTTTGTTTGAGGGCTTCCGTTTTCCCCATTCATTCTTATAAGAAACAGCCAAATTGGCCAAGTGCTAAACTTTTTGCTCTACGGAGACAGTCTTGCACCTATCTGGAATATGAGCACACGGTCACGCCGTACCGGAGAGTCTCCAGGACGCCCTGACGCGATTTGGTGTGTGTACTATGAAAACTGTGGCCACAGTCGCGAGTAGAATTGTCACATTTAAACTTGATCGCAGTGGTGGGAAAATGAATGGGGGCTTATGTAGAGAAGAGGCTGCTCTGGGCCGACGATTAGGCTCGCCGTTTTAATTTTACAAGGAGCACAGGTTCATGGCCTGCCCCGCATGAGACAGCACCAATGTTCCTACAAAACTGGAAAAAAGAATTTGTCTGCTGCTTACGGTGTGGCTGGGAGCAGCGTGAAAAGAGCGAAATGAGAGCTGATTTTTCAGCGATCCCGCATTTCGGCCCGGTACATAGAAAAGATTGAGCTTGCCCAATGCTGAGGGGGCCCTTTCCCACTCTGGGAGTCTCCCAGGGCCTGGCAAATCTGCTTTGGTGCATTGAAGCTGGACGCCTGTCCACTTTGTATTACCATGTCAGCAGAGAAGACATGGGAGCGGGTACCTGAGCACATGGTCCACGAGAAGAGGCACTGCTGAAAAACCATACAACCTATCAACATGCAACTCACAACACAAACAGACCACACGTTTCTTGAATATTTGAAATGAAAATGAAGTTTCTAAGTCAAAGTATGGCGACGTAGCGAATGTTTGTTTGAGGGCTTCCGTTTTCCCCATTCATTCTTATGAGAAACAGCCAAATTGGCCAAGTGCTAAACTTTTTGCTCTACGGAGACAGTCTTGCACCTATCTGGAATATGAGCACACGGTGACGCCGTACGGGAGAGTCTCCAGGACGCCCTGACGCGATTTGGTGTGTGTACTATGAAAACTGTGGCCACAGTCGCGAGTAGAATTGTCACATTTAAACTTGATCGCAGTGGTGGGAAAATGAATGGGGGCTTATGTAGAGAAGAGGCTGCTCTGGGCCGACGATTAGGCTCGCCGTTTTAATTTTACAAGGAGCACAGGTTCATGGCCTGCCCCACATGAGACAGCACCAGTGTTCCTACAAAACTGGAAAAAAGAATTTGTCTGCTGCTTACGGTGTGGCTGGGAGCAGCGTGAAAAGAGCGAAATGAGAGCTGATTTTTCAGCGATCCCGCATTTCGGCCCGATACGTAGAAGAGATTGGGCTTACCCAATGCTGAGTTGGCCCTTTCCCACTCTGGGAGACTCCCAGGGCCTGGGCCATCTGCTGGGGTGCATTGAAGCTGGACACCTGTCCACTTTGTATTACCATGTCAGCAGAGGAGACATGGGCGCAGGTACCCAAGTACATGGTCCACGAGAAGAGGCGCTGCTGAAAAACCATACAACCTATCAACATGCAACTCACAACACAAACAGACCACAAGTTTCTTGAATATTTGAAATGAAAATGAAGTTTCTAAGTCAAAGTATGGCGACGTAGCGAATGTTTGTTTGAGGGCTTCCGTTTTCCCCATTCATTCTTATAAGAAACAGCCAAATTGGCCAAGTGCTAAACTTTTTGCTCTACGGAGACAGTCTTGCACCTATCTGGAATATGAGCACACGGTCACGCCGTACGGGAGAGTCTCCAGGACGCCCTGACGCGATTTGGTGTGTGTACTATGAAAACTGTGGCCACAGTCGCGAGTAGAATTGTCACATTTAAACTTGATCGCAGTGGTGGGAAAATGAATGGGGGCTTATGGAGAGAAGAGGCTGCTCTCTGCCGACGATTAGGCTCGCCGTTTTAATTTTACAAGGAGCACAGGTTCATGGCCTGCCCCGCGTGAGACAGCACCAATGTTCCTAGAAAACTGGAAAAAAGAATTTGTCTGCTGCTTACGGTGTGGCTGGGAGCAGCGTGAAAAGAGCGAAATGAGAGCTGATTTTTCAGCGATCCCGCATTTCGGCCCGGTACATAGAAAAGATTGAGCTTGCCCAATGCTGAGGGGGCCCTTTCCCACTCTGGGAGTCTCCCAGGGCCTGGCAAATCTGCTTGGGTGCATTGAAGCTGGACGCCTGTCCACTTTGTATTACCATGTCAGCAGAGAAGACATGGGAGCGGGTACCTGAGCACATGGTCCACGAGAAGAGGCACTGCTGAAAAACCATACAACCTATCAACATGCAACTCACAACACAAACAGACCACACGTCTCTTGAATATTTGAAATGAAAATGAAGTTTCTAAGTCAAAGTATGGCGACGTAGCGAATGTTTGTTTGAGGGCTTCCGTTTTCCCCATTCATTCTTATAAGAAACAGCCAAATTGGCCAAGTGCTAAACTTTTTGCTCTACGGAGACAGTCTTGCACCTATCTGGAATATGAGCACACGGTCACGCCGTACCGGAGAGTCTCCAGGACGCCCTGACGCGATTTGGTGTGTGTACTATGAAAACTGTGGCCACAGTCGCGAGTAGAATTGTCACATTTAAACTTGATCGCAGTGGTGGGAAAATGAATGGGGGCTTATGTAGAGAAGAGGCTGCTCTGGGCCGACGATTAGGCTCGCCGTTTTAATTTTACAAGGAGCACAGGTTCATGGCCTGCCCCGCATGAGACAGCACCAATGTTCCTACAAAACTGGAAAAAAGAATTTGTCTGCTGCTTACGGTGTGGCTGGGAGCAGCGTGAAAAGAGTGAAATGAGAGCTGATTTTTCAGCGATCCCGCATTTCGGCCCGGTACATAGAAAAGATTGAGCTTGCCCAATGCTGAGGGGGCCCTTTCCCACTCTGGGAGTCTCCCAGGGCCTGGCAAATCTGCTTGGGTGCATTGAAGCTGGACGCCTGTCCACTTTGTATTACCATGTCAGCAGAGGAGACATGGGCGCAGGTACCCAAGTACATGGTCCACGAGAAGAGGCGCTGCTGAAAAACCATACAACCTATCAACATGCAACTCACAACACAAACAGACCACAAGTTTCTTGAATATTTGAAATGAAAATGAAGTTTCTAAGTTAAAGTATGGCGACGTAGCGAATGTTTGTTTGAGGGCTTCCGTTTTCCCCATTCATTCTTATAAGAAACAGCCAAATTGGCCAAGTGCTAAACTTTTTGCTCTACGGAGACAGTCTTGCACCTATCTGGAATATGAGCACACGGTCACGCCGTACGGGAGAGTCTCCAGGACGCCCTGACGTGATTTGGTGTGTGTACTATGAAAACTGTGGCCACAGTCGCGAGTAGAATTGTCACATTTAAACTTGATCGCAGTGGTGGGAAAATGAATGGGGGCTTATGGAGAGAAGAGGCTGCTCTGGGCCGACGATTAGGCTCGCCGTTTTAATTTTACAAGGAGCACAGGTTCATGGCCTGCCCCGCATGAGACAGCACCAATGTTCCTAGAAAACTGGAAAAAAGAATTTGTCTGCTGCTTACGGTGTGGCTGGGAGCAGCGTGAAAAGAGCGAAATGAGAGCTGATTTTTCAGCGATCCCGCATTTCGGCCCGGTACATAGAAAAGATTGAGCTTGCCCAATGCTGAGGGGGCCCTTTCCCACTCTGGGAGTCTCCCAGGGCCTGGCAAATCTGCTTGGGTGCATTGAAGCTGGACGCCTGTCCACTTTGTATTACCATGTCAGCAGAGAAGACATGGGAGCGGGTACCTGAGCACATGGTCCACGAGAAGAGGCACTGCTGAAAAACCATACAACCTATCAACATGCAACTCACAACACAAACATACCACACGTTTCTTGAATATTTGAAATGAAAATGAAGTTTCTAAGTCAAAGTATGGCGACGTAGCGAATGTTTGTTTGAGGGCTTCCGTTTTCCCCATTCATTCTTATAAGAAACAGCCAAATTGGCCAAGTGCTAAACTTTTTGCTCTACGGAGACAGTCTTGCACCTATCTGGAATATGAGCACACGGTCACGCCGTACGGGAGAGTCTCCAGGACGCCCTGACGCGATTTGGTGTGTGTACTATGAAAACTGTGGCCACAGTCGCGAGTAGAATTGTCACATTTAAACTTGATCGCAGTGGTGGGAAAATGAATGGGGGCTTATGTAGAGAAGAGGCTGCTCTGGGCCGACGATTAGGCTCGCCGTTTTAATTTTACAAGGAGCACAGGTTCATGGCCTGCCCCACATGAGACAGCACCAGTGTTCCTAGAAAACTGGAAAAAAGAATTTGTCTGCTGCTTACGGTGTGGCTGGGAGCAGCGTGAAAAGAGCGAAATGAGAGCTGATTTTTCAGCGATCCCGCATTTCGGCCCGATACGTAGAAAAGATTGAGCTTGCCCAATGCTGAGGGGGCCCTTTCCCACTCTGGGAGTCTCCCAGGGCCTGGCAAATCTGCTTGGGTGCATTGAAGCTGGACGCCTGTCCACTTTGTATTACCATGTCAGCAGAGAAGACATGGGAGCGGGTACCTGAGCACATGGTCCACGAGAAGAGGCACTGCTGAAAAACCATACAACCTATCAACATGCAACTCACAACACAAACAGACCACACGTTTCTTGAATATTTGAAATGAAAATGAAGTTTCTAAGTCAAAGTATGGCGACGTAGCGAATGTTTGTTTGAGGGCTTCCGTTTTCCCCATTCATTCTTATAAGAAACAGCCAAATTGGCCAAGTGCTAAACTTTTTGCTCTACGGAGACAGTCTTGCACCTATCTGGAATATGAGCACACGGTCACGCCGTACCGGAGAGTCTCCAGGACGCCCTGACGCGATTTGGTGTGTGTACTATGAAAACTGTGGCCACAGTCGCGAGTAGAATTGTCACATTTAAACTTGATCGCAGTGGTGGGAAAATGAATGGGGGCTTATGTAGAGAAGAGGCTGCTCTGGGCCGACGATTAGGCTCGCCGTTTTAATTTTACAAGGAGCACAGGTTCATGGCCTGCCCCGCATGAGACAGCACCAATGTTCCTACAAAACTGGAAAAAAGAATTTGTCTGCTGCTTACGGTGTGGCTGGGAGCAGCGTGAAAAGAGCGAAATGAGAGCTGATTTTTCAGCGATCCCGCATTTCGGCCCGGTACATAGAAAAGATTGAGCTTGCCCAATGCTGAGGGGGCCCTTTCCCACTCTGGGAGTCTCCCAGGGCCTGGCAAATCTGCTTTGGTGCATTGAAGCTGGACGCCTGTCCACTTTGTATTACCATGTCAGCAGAGGAGACATGGGCGCAGGTACCCAAGTACATGGTCCACGAGAAGAGGCGCTGCTGAAAAACCATACAACCTATCAACATGCAACTCACAACACAAACAGACCACAAGTTTCTTGAATATTTGAAATGAAAATGAAGTTTCTAAGTTAAAGTATGGCGACGTAGCGAATGTTTGTTTGAGGGCTTCCGTTTTCCCCATTCATTCTTATAAGAAACAGCCAAATTGGCCAAGTGCTAAACTTTTTGCTCTACGGAGACAGTCTTGCACCTATCTGGAATATGAGCACACGGTCACGCCGTACGGGAGAGTCTCCAGGACGCCCTGACGTGATTTGGTGTGTGTACTATGAAAACTGTGGCCACAGTCGCGAGTAGAATTGTCACATTTAAACTTGATCGCAGTGGTGGGAAAATGAATGGGGGCTTATGGAGAGAAGAGGCTGCTCTGGGCCGACGATTAGGCTCGCCGTTTTAATTTTACAAGGAGCACAGGTTCATGGCCTGCCCCGCATGAGACAGCACCAATGTTCCTAGAAAACTGGAAAAAAGAATTTGTCTGCTGCTTACGGTGTGGCTGGGAGCAGCGTGAAAAGAGCGAAATGAGAGCTGATTTTTCAGCGATCCCGCATTTCGGCCCGGTACATAGAAAAGATTGAGCTTGCCCAATGCTGAGGGGGCCCTTTCCCACTCTGGGAGTCTCCCAGGGCCTGGCAAATCTGCTTGGGTGCATTGAAGCTGGACGCCTGTCCACTTTGTATTACCATGTCAGCAGAGAAGACATGGGAGCGGGTACCTGAGCACATGGTCCACGAGAAGAGGCACTGCTGAAAAACCATACAACCTATCAACATGCAACTCACAACACAAACAGACCACACGTTTCTTGAATATTTGAAATGAAAATGAAGTTTCTAAGTCAAAGTATGGCGACGTAGCGAATGTTTGTTTGAGGGCTTCCGTTTTCCCCATTCATTCTTATAAGAAACAGCCAAATTGGCCAAGTGCTAAACTTTTTGCTCTACGGAGACAGTCTTGCACCTATCTGGAATATGAGCACACGGTCACGCCGTACCGGAGAGTCTCCAGGACGCCCTGACGCGATTTGGTGTGTGTACTATGAAAACTGTGGCCACAGTCGCGAGTAGAATTGTCACATTTAAACTTGATCGCAGTGGTGGGAAAATGAATGGGGGCTTATGCAGAGAAGAGGCTGCTCTGGGCTGACGATTAGGCTCGCCGTTTTAATTTTACAAGGAGCACAGGTTCATGGCCTGCCCCGCATGAGACAGCACCAATGTTCCTAGAAAACTGGAAAAAAGAATTTGTCTGCTGCTTACGGTGTGGCTGGGAGCAGCGTGAAAAGAGCGAAATGAGAGCTGATTTTTCAGCGATCCCGCATTTCGGCCCGGTACATAGAAAAGATTGAGCTTGCCCAATGCTGAGGGGGCCCTTTCCCACTCTGGGAGTCTCCCAGGGCCTGGGCCATCTGCTGGGGTGCATTGAAGCTGGACGCCTGTCCACTTTGTATTACCATGTCAGCAGAGGAGACATGGGCGCAGGTACCCAAGGACATGGTCCACGAGAAGAGGCGCTGCTGAAAAACCATACAACCTCTCAACCTGCAACTCACTACACAAACAGACCACAAGTTTCTTGAATATTTGAAATGAAAATGAAGTTTGTTTCTAAGTCAAAGAATGGCGACGTAGCGAATGTATGTTTGAGGGGTTCCGTTTTTCCCATTCATTCTGATAAGAAACAGCCAAATTGGCCAAGTGCTAAACTTTTTGCTCTACGGAGACAGTCTTGCACCTATCTGGAATATGAGCACACGGTCACGCCGCACGGGAGAGTCTCCAGAACACCCTGACGCGATTTGATGTGTGTGTGTACTATGAAAACTGTGGCCACAGTTGCGAGTAGAAGTGACACGTTTTAATTTGATCGCAGTGGTGGGAAAATGAATGGGGGCTTATGGAGAGAAGAGGCTGCTCTGGGCCGACGATATGGCTCGCCGTTTTAATTTTACAAGGAGCACAGGTTCATGGCCTGCCCCGCATGAGACAGCACCAATGTTCCTCCAAAACTGGAAAAAAGAATTTGTCTGCTGCTTACGGTGTGGCTGGGAGCAGCGTGAAAAGAGCGAAATGAGAGCTGATTTTTCAGCGATCCCGCATTTCGGCCCGGTACGTAGAAGAGATTGGGCGTACCCAATGCTGAGGGGGCCTTTTCCCACTCTATGAGTCTCCCAGGGCCTGGGCCATCTGCTGGGGTGCATTGAAGCTGGACGCCTGTCCAATTTGTATTACCATGTCAGCAGAGGAGACATGGGAGCAGGTACCCGAGTACATGGTCAAAGAGAAGAGGCGCTGCTGGAAAACCATACAACCGAACAACATGCAACTCAATACACAAACAGACCGCAAGTTTCTTGAATATTTGAAATGAAAATGAAGTTTCTAAGTCAATGTATTGCGACATAGCGAATGTTTGTTTGAGGGGTTCCGTTTTTCCCATTCATTCTTACAAGAAACAGCCAAATTGGCCAAGTGCTAAACATTTTGCTCTACGGAGACAGTCTTGCACCGATCTGGAATATGAGCACACGGTCATGCCGTACGGGAGAGTCTCCAGAACGCCCTGATGTGATTTGGTGTGTGTACTATGAAAACTGTGGCCACAGTCGCGAGTAGAAGTGACACGTTTAATTTTGATCGCAGTGGTGGGAAAATGAATGGGGGCTTATGGAGAGAAGAGGCTGCTCTGGGAAGACGATGAGGCTCGCCGTTTTAATTTAATAAGGAGCACAGGTTGATGGCCTGCCCCGCATGAGACAGCACCAATGTTCCTACAAAACTGGATGAAAGAATTTGTCTGCTGCTTACGGTGTGGCTGGGAGCAGCGTGAAAAGAGCGAAATGAGAGCTGATTTTTCAGCGATCCCGCATTTCGGCCCGGGACGTAGAAGAGATTGGGCTTACCCAATACTGAGGGGGCCTTTTCCCACTCTAGGAGTCTCCCAGGGCCTGGGCCATCTGCTGGGGTGCATTGAAGCTGGACGCCTGTCCACTTTGCATTACCATGTCAGCAGAGGAGACATGGGAGAAGGTACCCGAGTACATGGTCCACGAGAAGAGGCGCTGCAGGAAAACCATACAACCTAACAACATGCAACTCAATACACAAACAGACCACAAGTTTCTTGAATATTTGAAATGAAAATGAAGTTTCTAAGTCAAAGTATGGCGACGTAGCGAATGTTTGTTTGAGGGCTTCCGTTTTCCCCATTCATTCTTATAAGAAACAGCCAAATTGGCCAAGTGCTAAACTTTTTGCTCTACGGAGACAGTCTTGCACCTATCTGGAATATGAGCACACGGTCACGCCGTACGGGAGAGTCTCCAGGACGCCCTGACGCGATTTGGTGTGTGTACTATGAAAACTGTGGCCACAGTCGCGTGTAGAAGTGACACGTTTAATTTTGATCGCAGTGGTGGGAAAATGAATGGGGGCTTATGGAGAGAAGAGGCTGCTCTGGGCCGACGATAAGGCTCGCCGTTTTAATTTTACAAGGAGCACAGGTTCATGGCCTGCCCCGCATGAGACAGCACCAATGTTCCTCCAAAACTGGAAAAAAAGAATTTGTCTGCTGCTTACGGTGTGGCTGGGAGCAGCGTGAAAAGAGTGAAATGAGAGCTGATTTTTCAGCGATCCCGCATTTCGGCCTGGTACGTCGAAGAGATTGGGCTTACCCAATACTGAGGGGGCCTTTTCCCACTCTAGGAGTCTCCCAGGGCCTGGGCCATCTGCTGGGGTGCATTGAAGCTGGACGCCTGTCCACTTTGTATGACCATGTCAGCAGAGGAGACATGGGAGCAGGTACCCGAGAACATGGTCCACGAGAAGAGGCGCTGCTGGAAAACCATACAACCGAACAACATGCAACTCAATACACAAAAACACCACAAGTTTCTTGAATATTTGAAATGAAAATGAAGTTTCTAAGTCAAAGTATGGCGACGTAGCGAATGTTTGTTTGAGGGCTTCCGTTTTCCCCATTCATTCTTATAAGAAACAGCCAAATTGGCCAAGTGCTAAACTTTTTGCTCTACGGAGACAGTCTTGCACCAATCTGGAATATGAGCACACGGTCACGCCGTACGGGAGAGTCTCCAGGACGCCCTGACGCGATTTGGTGTGTGTACTATGAAAACTGTGGCCACAGTCGCGTGTAGAAGTGACACGTTTAATTTTGATCGCAGTGGTGGGAAAATGAATGGGGGCTTATGGAGAGAAGAGGCTGCTCTGGGCCGACGATAAGGCTCGCCGTTTTAATTTTACAAGGAGCACAGGTTCATGGCCTGCCCCGCATGAGACAGCACCAATGTTCCTCCAAAACTGGAAAAAAAGAATTTGTCTGCTGCTTACGCTGTGGCTGGGAGCAGCGTGAAAAGAGTGAAATGAGAGCTGATTTTTCAGCGATCCCGCATTTCGGCCCGGTACGTCGAAGAGATTGGGCTTACCCAATACTGAGGGGGCCCTTTCCCACTCTAGGAGTCTCCCAGGGCCTGGGCCATCTGCTGGGGTGCATTGAAGCTGGACGCCTGTCCACTTTGTATGACCATGTCAGCAGAGGAGACATGGGAGCAGGTACCCGAGAACATGGTCCACGAGAAGAGGCGCTGCTGGAAAACCATACAACCGAACAACATGCAACCCAATACACAAAAACACCACAAGTTTCTTGAATATTTGAAATGAAAATGAAGTTTCTAAGTCAAAGTATGGCGACGTAGCGAATGTTTGTTTGAGGGCTTCCGTTTTCCCCATTCATTCTTATAAGAAACAGCCAAATTGGCCAAGTGCTAAACTTTTTGCTCTACGGAGACAGTCTTGCACCAATCTGGAATATGAGCACACGGTCACGCCGTACGGGAGAGTCTCCAGGACGCCCTGACGCGATTTGGTGTGTGTACTATGAAAACTGTGGCCACAGTCGCGTGTAGAAGTGACACGTTTAATTTTGATCGCAGTGGTGGGAAAATGAATGGGGGCTTATGGAGAGAAGAGGCTGCTCTGGGCCGACGATAAGGCTCGCCGTTTTAATTTTACAAGGAGCACAGGTTCATGGCCTGCCCCGCATGAGACAGCACCAATGTTCCTCCAAAACTGGAAAAAAAGAATTTGTCTGCTGCTTACGGTGTGGCTGGGAGCAGCGTGAAAAGAGTGAAATGAGAGCTGATTTTTCAGCGATCCCGCATTTCGGCCCGGTACGTAGAAGAGATTGGGCTTACCCAATACTGAGGGGGCCCTTTCCCACTCTAGGAGTCTCCCAGGGCCTGGGCCATCTGCTGGGGTGCATTGAAGCTGGACGCCTGTCCACTTTGTATGACCATGTCAGCAGAGGAGACATGGGAGCAGGTACCCGAGAACATGGTCCACGAGAAGAGGCGCTGCTGGAAAACCATACAACCGAACAACATGCAACTCAATACACAAAAACACCACAAGTTTCTTGAACATTTGAAATGAAAATGAAGTTTCTAAGTCAATGTATTACGACATAGCGAATGTTTGTTAGAGGGGTTCTGTTTTTCCCATTCATTCTCATAAGAAACAGCCAAATTGGCCAAGTGCTAAACATTTTGCTCTACGGAGACAGTCTTGCACCTCTCTGGAATATGAGCACATGGTCATGCCGTTCGGGAGAGTCTCCAGAACGCCCTGACGCGATTTGATGTGTGTACTATGAAAACTGTGGCCACAGTTGCGAGTAGAAGTGACACGTTTAAATTTGATCGCAGTGGTGGGAAAATGAATGGGGGCTTATGGAGAGAAGAGGCTGCTCTGGGCCGACGATATGGCTCGCCGTTTTAATTTTACAAGGAGCACAGGTTCATGGCCTGCCCCGCATGAGACAGCACCAATGTTCCTCCAAAATTGGAAAAAATAATTTGTCTGCTCCTTACGGTGTGGCTGGGAGCAGCGTGAAAAGAGCGAAATGAGAGCTGATTTTTAAGCGATCCCGCATTTCGGCCCGGTACGTAGAAGAGATTGGGCGTACCCAATGCTGAGGGGGCCTTTTCCCACTCTAGGAGTCTCCCAGGGCCTGGGCCATCTGCTGGGGTGCATTGAAGATGGACGCCTGTCCACTTTGCATGACCATGTCAGCAGAGGAGACATGGGAGAAGGTACCCGAGTACATGGTCCACGAGAAGAGGCGCTGCTGGAAAACCATACAACCGAACAACATGCAACTCAATACACAAACAGACCACAAGTTTCTTGAATATTTGAAATGAAAATGAAGTTTCTAAGTCAATGTATTGCGACATAGCGAATGTTTGTTTGAGGGGTTCCGTTTTTCCCTTTCATTCTTATAAGAAACAGCCAAATTGGCCAAGTGCTAAACATTTTGCTCTACGGAGACAGTCTTGCACCGATCTGGAATATGAGCACATGGTCACGCCGTAGGGGAGAGTCTCCAGAACGCCCTGATGTGATTTGGTGTGTGTACTATGAAAACTGTGGCCACAGTCGCGTGTAGAAGTGACACGTTTAATTTTGATCGCAGTGGTGGGAAAATGAATGGGGGCTTATGGAGAGAAGAGGCTGCTCTGGGCCGACGATATGGCTCGCCGTTTTAATTTTACAAGGAGCACAGGTTCATGGCCTGACCCGCATGAGACAGCACCAATGTTCCTCCAAAACTGGAAAAAATAATTTGTCTGCTGCTTACGGTGTGGCTGGGAGCAGCGTGAAAAGAGCGAAATGAGAGCTGATTTTTCAGCGATCCCGCATTTCGGCCCGGTACGTAGAACAGATTGGGCATACCCAATACTGAGGGGGCCTTTTCCCAGTCTAGGAGTCTCCCAGGGCCTGGGCCATCTGCTGGGGTGCATTGAAGCTGGACGCCTGTCCACTTTGTATTACCATGTCAGCAGAGGAGACATGGGAGCAGGTAAACGAGTACATGGTCAAAGAGAAGAGGCGCTGCTGGAAAACCATACAACCGAACAACATGCAACTCAATACACAAACAGACCACAAGTTTCTTGAATATTTGAAATGAAAATGAAGTTTCTAACTCAATGTATTGCGACATAGCGAATGTTTGTTTGAGGGGTTCCGTTTTTCCCATTCATTCTTATAAGAAACAGCCAAATTGGCCAAGTGCTAAACATTTTGCTCTACGGAGACAGTCTTGCACCTCTCTGGAATATGAGCACACGGTCATGCCGTACGGGAGAGTCTCCAGAACGCCCTGACGCGATTTGATGTGTGTGTGTACGATGAAAACTGTGGCCACAGTTGCGAGTAGAAGTGACACGTTTAATTTTGATCGCAGTGGTGGGAAAATGAATGGGGGCTTATGGAGAGAAGAGGCTGCTCTGGGAAGACGATATGGCTCGCCGTTTTAATTTTACAAGGAGCACAGGTTCATGGCCTGCCCCGCATGAGACAGCACCAATGTTCCTCCAAAACAGGAAAAAAGAATTTGTCTTCTGCGTACGGTGTGGCTGGGAGCAGCGTGAAAAGAGTGAAATGAGAGCTGATTTTTCAGCGATCCCGCATTTCGGCCCGGTACGTAGAAGAGATTGGGCGTACCCAATGCTGAGGGGGCCTTTTCCCACTCTAGAAGTCTCCCAGGGCCTGGGCCATCTGCTGGGGTGCATTGAAGCTGGACGCCTGTCCACTTTGTATTACCATGTCAGCAGAGGAGACATGGGAGAAGGTACCCGAGTACATGGTCAAAGAGAAGAGGCGCTGCTGGAAAACCATACAACCTAACAACATGCAACTCAATACACAAACAGACCACAAGTTTCTTGAATATTTGAAATGAAAATGAAGTTTCTAAGTCAATGTATTGCGACATAGCGAATGTTTGTTTGAGGGGTTCCGTTTTTCCCATTCATTCTTATAAGAAACAGCCAAATTGGCCAAGTGCTAAACTTTTTGCTCTACGGAGACAGTCTTGCACCAATCTGGAATATGAGCACACGGTCACGCCGTAGGGGAGAGTCTCCAGAACGCCCTGATGTGATTTGGTGTGTGTACTATGAAAACTGTGGCCACAGTCGCGTGTAGAAGTGACACGTTTAATTTTGATCGCAGTGGTGGGAAAATGAATGGGGGCTTATGGAGAGAAGAGGCTGCTCTGGGAAGACGATGAGGCTCGCCGTTTTAATTTAATAAGGAGCACAGGTTGATGGCCTGCCCCGCATGAGACAGCACCAATGTTCCTACAAAACTGGAAGAAAGAATTTGTCTGCTGCTTACGGTGTGGCTGGGAGCAGCGTGAAAAGAGTGAAATGAGAGCTGATTTTTCAGCGATCCCGCATTTCGGCCCGGTACGTAGAAGAGATTGGGCTTACCCAATACTGAGGGGGCCTTTTCCCACCCTAGTAGTCTCCCAGGGCCTGGGCCATCTGCTGGGGTGCATTGAAGCTGGATGCCTGTCCACTTTGCATTACCATGTCAGCAGAGGAGACATGGGAGAAGGGACCCGAGTACATGGTCCACGAGAAGAGGCGCTGCTGGAAAACCATACAACCTAACAACATGCAACTCAATACACAAACAGACCACAAGTTTCTTGAATATTTGAAATGAAAATGAAGTTTCTAAGTCAATGTATTGCGACATGGCGAATGTTTGTTTGCGGGGTTCCGTTTTTCCCATTCATTCTTACAAGAAACAGCCAAATTGGCCAAGTGCTAAACTTTTTGCTCTACGGAGACAGGCTTACACCTCTCTGGAATATGAGCACATGGTCATGCCGTACGGGAGAGTCTCCAGAACGCCCTGACGCGATTTGATGTGTGTGTGTACTATGAAAACTGTGGCCACAGTTGCGAGTAGAAGTGACACGTTTAATTTTGATCGCAGTGGTGGGAAAATGAATGGGGGCTTATGGAGAGAAGAGGCTGCTCTGGGAAGACGATATGGCTCGCCGTTTTAATTTTACAAGGAGCACAGGTTCATGGCCTGCCCCGCATGAGACAGCACCAATGTTCCTCCAAAACAGGAAAAAAGAATTTGTCTTCTGCGTACGGTGTGGCTGGGAGCAGCGTGAAAAGAGTGAAATGAGAGCTGATTTTTCAGCGATCCCGCATTTCGGCCCGGTACGTAGAAGAGATTGGGCGTACCCAATGCTGAGGGGGCCTTTTCCCACTCTAGAAGTCTCCCAGGGCCTGGGCCATCTGCTGGGGTGCATTGAAGCTGGACGCCTGTCCACTTTGTATTACCATGTCAGCAGAGGAGACATGGGAGAAGGTACCCGAGTACATGGTCAAAGAGAAGAGGCGCTGCTGGAAAACCATACAACCTAACAACATGCAACTCAATACACAAACAGACCACAAGTTTCTTGAATATTTGAAATGAAAATGAAGTTTCTAAGTCAATGTATTGCGACATAGCGAATGTTTGTTTGAGGGGTTCCGTTTTTCCCATTCATTCTTATAAGAAACAGCCAAATTGGCCAAGTGCTAAACATTTTGCTCTACGGAGACAGTCTTGCACCAATCTGGAATATGAGCACACGGTCACGCCGTAGGGGAGAGTCTCCAGAACGCCCTGATGTGATTTGGTGTGTGTACTATGAAAACTGTGGCCACAGTCGCGTGTAGAAGTGACACGTTTAATTTTGATCGCAGTGGTGGGAAAATGAATGGGGGCTTATGGAGAGAAGAGGCTGCTCTGGGAAGACGATGAGGCTCGCCGTTTTAATTTAATAAGGAGCACAGGTTGATGGCCTGCCCCGCATGAGACAGCACCAATGTTCCTACAAAACTGGAAGAAAGAATTTGTCTGCTGCTTACGGTGTGGCTGGGAGCAGCGTGAAAAGAGTGAAATGAGAGCTGATTTTTCAGCGATCCCGCATTTCGGCCCGGTACGTAGAAGAGATTGGGCTTACCCAATACTGAGGGGGCCTTTTCCCACCCTAGTAGTCTCCCAGGGCCTGGGCCATCTGCTGGGGTGCATTGAAGCTGGATGCCTGTCCACTTTGCATTACCATGTCAGCAGAGGAGACATGGGAGAAGGGACCCGAGTACATGGTCCACGAGAAGAGGCGCTGCTGGAAAACCATACAACCTAACAACATGCAACTCAATACACAAACAGACCACAAGTTTCTTGAATATTTGAAATGAAAATGAAGTTTCTAAGTCAATGTATTGCGACATGGCGAATGTTTGTTTGCGGGGTTCCGTTTTTCCCATTCATTCTTACAAGAAACAGCCAAATTGGCCAAGTGCTAAACTTTTTGCTCTACGGAGACAGTCTTGCACCTCTCTGGAATATGAGCACATGGTCATGCCGTACGGGAGAGTCTCCAGAATGCCCTGACGCGATTTGATGTGTGTGTGTACTATGAAAACTGTGGCCATAGTTGCGAGTAGAAGTGACACGTTTAATTTTGATCGCAGTGGTGGGAAAATGAATGGGGGCTTATGGAGAGAAGTGGCTGCTCTGGGCCGACGATATGGCTCGCCGTTTTAATTTTACAAGGAGCACAGGTTCATGGCCTGCCCCGCATGAGACAGCACCAATGTTCCTCCAAAATTGGAAAAAAGAATTTGTCTGCTCCTTACGGTGTGGCTGGGAGCAGCGTGAAAAGAGCGAAATGAGAGCTGATTTTTCAGCGATCCCGCATTTCGGCCCGGTACGTAGAAGAGATTGGGCGTACCCAATGCTGAGGGGGCCTTTTCCCACTCTAGGAGTCTCCCAGGGCCTGGGCCATCTGCTGGGGTGCATTGAAGCTGGACGCCTGTCCACTTTGCATGACCATGTCAGCAGAGGAGACATGGGAGAAGGTACCCGAGTACATGGTCCACGAGAAGAGGCGCTGCTGGAAAACCATACAACCGAACAACACGCAACTCAATACACAAACAGACCACAAGTTTCTTGAATATTTGAAATGAAAATGAAGTTTCTAAGTCAATGTATTGCGACATAGCGAATGTTTGTTTGAGGGGTTCCGTTTTTCCCATTCATTCTTATAAGAAACAGCCAAATTGGCCAAGTGCTAAACATTTTGCTCTACGGAGACAGTCTTGCACCTATCTGGAATATGAGCACACGGTCATGCCGTACGGGAGAGTCTCCAGAATGCCCTGACGCGATTTGATGTGTGTGTACTATGAAAACTGTGGCCACAGTTGCGAGTAGAAGTGACACGTTTAATTTTGATCGCAGTGGTGGGAAAATGAATGGGGGCTTATGGAGAGAAGAGGCTGCTCTGGGCCGACGATATGGCTCGCCGTTTTAATTTTACAAGGAGCACAGGTTCATGGCCTGCCCCGCATGAGACAGCACCAATGTTCCTACAAAACTGGAAAAAAGAATTTGTCTGCTGCTTACGGTGTGGCTGGGAGCAGCGTGAAAAGAGCGAAATGAGAGCTGATTTTTCAGCGATCCCGCATTTCGGCCCGGTACGTAGAAGAGATTGGGCGTACCCAATGCTGAGGGGGCCTTTTCCCACTCTAGGAGTCTCCCAGGGCCTGGGCCATCTGCTGGGGTGCATTGAAGCTGGACGCCTGTCCACTTTGTATTACCATGTCAGCAGAGGAGACATGGGAGCAGGTACCCGAGTACATGGTCCAAGAGAAGAGGCCCTGCTGGAAAACCATACAACCGAACAACATGGAACTCAATACACAAACAGACCACAAGTTTCTTGAATATTTGAAATGAAAATGAAGTTTCTAACTCAATGTATTACGACATAGCGAATGTTTGTTTGAGGGGTTCCGTTTTTCCCATTCATTCTTATAAGAAACAGCCAAATTGGCCAAGTGCTAAACATTTTGCTCTACGGAGACAGTCTTGCACCTCTCTGGAATATGAGCACACGGTCATGCCGTACGGGAGAGTCTCCAGAACGCCCTGACGCGATTTGATGTGTGTGTGTACGATGAAAACTGTGGCCACAGTTGCGAGTAGAAGTGACACGTTTAATTTTGATCGCAGTGGTGGGAAAATGAATGGGGGCTTATGGAGAGAAGAGGCTGCTCTGGGCCGACGATATGGCTCGCTGTTTTAATTTTACAAGGAGCACAGGTTCATGGCCTGCCCCGCATGAGACAGCACCAATGTTCCTCCAAAACTGGAAAAAAGAATTTGTCTGCTGCTTACGGTGTGGCTGGGAGCAGCGTGAAAAGAGCGAAATGAGAGCTGATTTTTCAGCGATCCCGCATCTCGGCCCGGTACGTAGAAGAGATTGGGCGTACCCAATGCTGAGGGGGCCTTTTCCCACT
This sequence comes from Karalla daura, assembly GCA_029224185.1. Classification (NCBI taxonomy): domain Eukaryota; kingdom Metazoa; phylum Chordata; class Actinopteri; order Chaetodontiformes; family Leiognathidae; genus Karalla; species Karalla daura. The sequence goes on from CM055206.1 coordinate 124,963, forward strand.
CTAGGAGTCTCCCAGGGCCTGGGCCATCTGCTGGGGTGCATTGAAGCTGGACGCCTGTCCACTTTGTATGACCATGTCAGCAGAGGAGACATGGGAGCAGGTACCCGAGTACATGGTCAAAGAGAAGAGGCGCTGCTGGAAAACCATACAACCTAACAACATGCAACTCAATACACAAACAGACCACAAGTTTCTTGAATATTTGAAATGAAAATGAAGTTTCTAAGTCAATGTATTGCGACATAGCGAATGTTTGTTTGAGGGGTTCAGTTTTTCCCATTCATTCTTGTAAGAAACAGCCAAATTGGCCAAGTGCTAAACATTTTGCTCTACGGAGACAGTCTTGCACCTCTCTGGAATATGAGCACACGGTCATGCCGTACGGGAGAGTCTCCAGAATGCCCTGACGCGATTTGATGTGTGTGTACTATGAAAACTGTGGCCACAGTTGCGAGTAGAAGTGACACGTTTAATTTTGATCGCAGTGGTGGGAAAATGAATGGGGGCTTATGGAGAGAAGAGGCTGCTCTGGGCCGACGATATGGCTCGCCGTTTTCATTTTACAAGGAGCACAGGTTCATGGCCTGCCCCGCATGAGACAGCACCAATGTTCCTCCAAAACTGGAAAAAAGAATTTGTCTGCTCCTTACGGTGTGGCTGGGAGCAGCGTGAAAAGAGCGAAATGAGAGCTGATTTTTCAGCGATCCCGCATTTCGGCCCGGTACGTAGAAGAGATTGGGCGTACCCAATGCTGAGGGGGCCTTTTCCCACTCTAGGAGTCTCCCAGGGCCTGGGCCATCTGCTGGGGTGCATTGAAGCTGGACGCCTGTCCACTTTGTATGACCATGTCAGCAGAGGAGACATGGGAGCAGGTACCCGAGTACATGGTCCAAGAGAAGAGGCGCTGCTGGAAAACCATACAACCTAACAACATGCAACTCAATACACAAACAGACCACAAGTTTCTTGAATATTTGAAATGAAAATGAAGTTTCTAACTCAATGTATTGCGACATAGCGAATGTTTGTTTGAGGGGTTCCGTTTTTCCCATTCATTCTTATAAGAAACAGCCAAATTGGCCAAGTGCTAAACATTTTGCTCTACGGAGACAGTCTTGCACCTCTCTGGAATATGAGCACACGGTCATGCCGTACGGGAGAGTCTCCAGAACGCCCTGACGCGATTTGATGTGTGTGTGTACGATGAAAACTGTGGCCACAGTTGCGAGTAGAAGTGACACGTTTAATTTTGATCGCAGTGGTGGGAAAATGAATGGGGGCTTATGGAGAGAAGAGGCTGCTCTGGGCCGACGATATGGCTCGCCGTTTTAATTTTACAAGGAGCACAGGTTCATGGCCTGCCCCGCATGAGACAGCACCAATGTTCCTCCAAAACTGGAAAAAAGAATTTGTCTGCTGCTTACGGTGTGGCTGGGAGCAGCGTGAAAAGAGCGAAATGAGAGCTGATTTTTCAGCGATCCCGCATTTCGGCCCGGTACGTAGAAGAGATTGGGCGTACCCAATGCTGAGGGGGCCTTTTCCCACTCTAGGAGTCTCCCAGGGCCTGGGCCATCTGCTGGGGTGCATTGAAGCTGGACGCCTGTCCACTTTGTATGACCATGTCAGCAGAGGAGACATGGGAGCAGGTACCCGAGTACATGGTCAAAGAGAAGAGGCGCTGCTGGAAAACCATACAACCTAACAACATGCAACTCAATACACAAACAGACCACAAGTTTCTTGAATATTTGAAATGAAAATGAAGTTTCTAAGTCAATGTATTGCGACATAGCGAATGTTTGTTTGAGGGGTTCCGTTTTTCCCATTCATTCTTGTAAGAAACAGCCAAATTGGCCAAGTGCTAAACATTTTGCTCTACGGAGACAGTCTTGCACCTCTCTGGAATATGAGCACACGGTCATGCCGTACGGGAGAGTCTCCAGAACGCCCTGACGCGATTTGATGTGTGTGTACTATGAAAACTGTGGCCACAGTTGCGAGTAGAAGTGACACGTTTAATTTTGATCGCAGTGGTGGGAAAATGAATGGGGGCTTATGGAGAGAAGAGGCTGCTCTGGGCCGACGATATGGCTCGCCGTTTTAATTTTACAAGGAGCACAGGTTCATGGCCTGCCCCGCATGAGACAGCACCAATGTTCCTCCAAAACTGGAAAAAAGAATTTGTCTGCTCCTTACGGTGTGGCTGGGAGCAGCGTGAAAAGAGCGAAATGAGATCTGATTTTTCAGCGATCCCGCATTTCGGCCCGGTACGTAGAAGAGATTGGGCGTACCCAATGCTGAGGGGGCCTTTTCCCACTCTAGGAGTCTCCCAGGGCCTGGGCCATCTGCTGGGGTGCATTGAAGCTGGACGCCTGTCCACTTTGTATGACCATGTCAGCAGAGGAGACATGGGAGCAGGTACCCGAGAACATGGTCCACGAGAAGAGGCGCTGCTGGAAAACCATACAACCTAACAACATGCAACTCAATACACAAACAGACCACAAGTTTCTTGAATATTTGAAATGAAAATGAAGTTTCTAAGTCAATGTATTGCGACATAGCGAATGTTTGTTTGAGGGGTTCCGTTTTTCCCATTCATTCTTATAAGAAACAGCCAAATTGGCCAAGTGCTAAACATTTTGCTCTACGTAGACAGTCTTGCACCTATCTGGAATATGAGCACACGGACACGCCGTAGGGGAGAGTCTCCAGAACGCCCTGATGTGATTTGGTGTGTGTACTATGAAAACTGTGGCCACAGTCGCGTGTAAAAGTGACACATTTAATTTTGATCGCAGTGGTGGGAAAATGAATGGGGGCTTATGGAGAGAAGAGGCTGCTCTGGGCCGACGACAAGGCTCGCCGTTTTAATTTTACAAGGAGCACAGGTTCATGGCCTGCCCCGCATGAGACAGCACCAATGTTCCTCCAAAATTGGAAAAAAGAATTTGTCTGCTGCTTACGGTGTGGCTGGGAGCAGCGTGAAAAGAGTGAAATGAGAGCTGATTTTTCAGCGATCCCGCATTTCGGCCCGGCACGTAGAAGAGATTGGGCGTACCCAATACTGAGGGGGCCCTTTCCCACTCTAGGAGTCTCCCAGGGCCTGGGCCATCTGCTGGGGTGCATTGAAGCTGGACGCCTGTCCACTTTGCATGACCATGTCAGCAGAGGAGACATGGGAGAAGGTACCCGAGAACATGGTCCACGAGAAGAGGCGCTGCTGGAAAACCATACAACCAAACAACATGCAACTCAATACACACACAGACCACAAGTTTCTTGAACATTTGAAATGAAAATGAAGTTTCTAAGTCAATGTATTACGACATAGCGAATGTTTGTTTGAGGGGTTCCGTTTTTCCCATTCATTCTTATAAGAAACAGCCAAATTGGCCAAGTGCTAAACATTTTGCTCTACGGAGACAGTCTTGCACCTCTCTGGAATATGAGCACACGGTCACGCCGTACGGGAGAGTCTCCAGAACGCCCTGACGCGATTTGATGTGTGTGTGCACTATGAAAACTGTGGCCACAGTTGCGAGTAGAAGTGACACGTTTAAATTTGATCGCAGTGGTGGGAAAATGAATGGGGGCTTATGGAGAGAAGAGGCTGCTCTGGGCCGACGATATGGCTCGCCGTTTTAATTTTACAAGGAGCACAGGTTCATGGCCTGCCCCGCATGAGACAGCATCAATGTTCCTCCAAAACTGGAAAAAAGAATTTGTCTGCTGCTTACGGTGTGGCTGGGAGTAGCGTGAAAAGAGCGAAATGAGAGCTGATTTTTCAGCGATCCCGCATTTCGGCCCGGTACGTAGAAGAGATTGGGCGTACCCAATGCTGAGGGGGCCTTTTCCCACTCTAGGAGTCCCCCAGGGCCTAGCCATCTGCTGGGGTGCATTGAAGCTGGACGCCTGTCCACTTTGTATTACCATGTCAGCAGAGGAGACATGGGAGCAGGTACCCGAGTACATGATCAAAGAGAAGAGGCGCTGCTGGAAAACCATACAACCGAACAACATGCAACTCAATACACAAACAGACCACAAGTTTCTTGAATATTTGAAATGAAAATGAAGTTTCTAAGTCAATGTATTGCGACATAGCGAATGTTTGTTTGAGGGGTTCCGTTTTTCCCATTCATTCTTACAAGAAACAGCCAAATTGGCCAAGTGCTAAACATTTTGCTCTACGGAGACAGTCTTGCACCAATCTGGAATATGAGCACACGGTCATGCCGTACGGGAGAGTCTCCAGAACGCCCTGATGTGATTTGGTGTGTGTACTATGAAAACTGTGGCCACAGTCGCGTGTAGAAGTGACACGTTTAATTTTGATCGCAGTGGTGGGAAAATGAATGGGGGATTATGGAGAGAAGAGGCTGCTCTGGGAAGACGATGAGGCTCGCCGTTTTAATTTAATAAGGAGCACAGGTTCTTGGCCTGCCCCGCATGAGACAGCACCAATGTTCCTACAAAACTGGATGAAAGAGTTTGTCTGCTGCTTACGGTGTGGCTGGGAGCAGCGTGAAAAGAGTGAAATGAGAGCTGATTTTCAGCGATCCCGCATTTCGGCCCGGTACGTAGAAGAGATTGGGCTTACCCAATACTGAGGGGGCCCTTTCCCACTCTAGGAGTCTCCCAGGGCCTGGGCCATCTGCTGGGGTGCATTGAAGCTGGACGCCTGTCCACTTTGCATGACCATGTCAGCAGAGGAGACATGGGAGAAGGTACCCGAGAACATGGTCCACGAGAAGAGGCGCTGCTGGAAAACCATACAACCAAACAACATGCAACTCAATACACACACAGACCACAAGTTTCTTGAACATTTGAAATGAAAATGAAGTTTCTAAGTCAATGTATTACGACATAGCGAATGTTTGTTTGAGGGGTTCCGTTTTTCCCATTCATTCTTATAAGAAACAGCCAAATTGGCCAAGTGCTAAACATTTTGCTCTACGGAGACAGTCTTGCACCTCTCTGGAATATGAGCACACGGTCATGCCGTACGGGAGAGTCTCCAGAACGCCCTGACGCGATTTGATGTGTGTGTGCACTATGAAAACTGTGGCCACAGTTGCGAGTAGAAGTGACACGTTTAAATTTGATCGCAGTGGTGGGAAAATGAATGGGGGCTTATGGAGAGAAGAGGCTGCTCTGGGCCGACGATATGGCTCGCCGTTTTAATTTTACAAGGAGCACAGGTTCATGGCCTGCCCCGCATGAGACAGCATCAATGTTCCTCCAAAACTGGAAAAAAGAATTTGTCTGCTGCTTACGGTGTGGCTGGGAGTAGCGTGAAAAGAGCGAAATGAGAGCTGATTTTTCAGCGATCCCGCATTTCGGCCCGGTACGTAGAAGAGATTGGGCGTACCCAATGCTGAGGGGGCCTTTTCCCACTCTAGGAGTCCCCCAGGGCCTAGCCATCTGCTGGGGTGCATTGAAGCTGGACGCCTGTCCACTTTGTATTACCATGTCAGCAGAGGAGACATGGGAGCAGGTACCCGAGTACATGATCAAAGAGAAGAGGCGCTGCTGGAAAACCATACAACCGAACAACATGCAACTCAATACACAAACAGACCACAAGTTTCTTGAATATTTGAAATGAAAATGAAGTTTCTAAGTCAATGTATTGCGACATAGCGAATGTTTGTTTGAGGGGTTCCGTTTTTCCCATTCATTCTTACAAGAAACAGCCAAATTGGCCAAGTGCTAAACATTTTGCTCTACGGAGACAGTCTTGCACCAATCTGGAATATGAGCACACGGTCATGCCGTACGGGAGAGTCTCCAGAACGCCCTGATGTGATTTGGTGTGTGTACTATGAAAACTGTGGCCACAGTCGCGTGTAGAAGTGACACGTTTAATTTTGATCGCAGTGGTGGGAAAATGAATGGGGGATTATGGAGAGAAGAGGCTGCTCTGGGAAGACGATGAGGCTCGCCGTTTTAATTTAATAAGGAGCACAGGTTCTTGGCCTGCCCCGCATGAGACAGCACCAATGTTCCTACAAAACTGGATGAAAGAGTTTGTCTGCTGCTTACGGTGTGGCTGGGAGCAGCGTGAAAAGAGTGAAATGAGAGCTGATTTTCAGCGATCCCGCATTTCGGCCCGGTACGTAGAAGAGATTGGGCTTACCCAATACTGAGGGGGCCCTTTCCCACTCTAGGAGTCTCCCAGGGCCTGGGCCATCTGCTGGGGTGCATTGAAGCTGGACGCCTGTCCACTTTGCATGACCATGTCAGCAGAGGAGACATGGGAGAAGGTACCCGAGAACATGGTCCACGAGAAGAGGCGCTGCTGGAAAACCATACAACCTAACAACATGCAACTCAATACACAAACAGACCACAAGTTTCTTGAATATTTGAAATGAAAATGAAGTTTCTAAGTCAATGTATTGCGACATAGCAAATGTTTGTTTGAGGGGTTCCGTTTTTCCCATTCATTCTTATAAGAAACAGCCAAATTGGCCAAGTGCTAAACATTTTGCTCTACGGAGACAGTCTTGCACCTATCTGGAATATGAGCACACGGACACGCTGTAGGGGAGAGTCTCCAGAACGCCCTGATGTGATTTGGTGTGTGTACTATGAAAACTGTGGCCACAGTCGCGTGTAAAAGTGACACGTTTAATTTTGATCGCAGTGGTGGGAAAATGAATGGGGGCTTATGGAGAGAAGAGGCTGCTCTGGGCCGACGACAAGGCTCGCCGTTTTAATTTTACAAGGAGCACAGGTTCATGGCCTGCCCCGCATGAGACAGCACCAATGTTCCTCCAAAATTGGAAAAAAGAATTTGTCTGCTGCTTACGGTGTGGCTGGGAGCAGCGTGAAAAGAGTGAAATGAGAGCTGATTTTTCAAGCGATCCCGCATTTCGGCCCGGTACGTAGAAGAGATTGGGCGTACCTAGTGCTGAGGGGGCCCTTTCCCACTCTAGGAGTCTCCCAGGGCCTGGGCCATCTGCTGGGGTGCATTGAAGATGGACGCCTGTCCACTTTGTATTACCATGTCAGCAGAGGAGACATGGGAGAAGGTACCCGAGGACATGGTCCAAGAGAAGAGGCGCTGCTGGAAAACCATACAACCGAACAACATGCAACTCACAACACAAACAGACCACAAGTTTCTTGAATATTTGAAATGAAAATGAAGTTTCTAAGTCAAAGTAATGCGACGTAGCGAATGTTTGTTTGAGGGCTTCCGTTTTCCCCATTCATTCTCATAAGAAACAGCCAAATTGGCCAAGTGCTAAACTTTTTGCTCTACGGAGACAGTCTTGCACCTATCTGGAATATGAGCACACGGTCACGCCGTACGGGAGAGTCTCCAGGACGCCCTGACGCGATTTGGTGTGTGTACTATGAAAACTGTGGCCACAGTCGCGTGTAGAAGTGACACGTTTAATTTTGATCGCAGTGGTGGGAAAATGAATGGGGGGTTATGGAGAGAAGAGGCTGCTCTGGGAAGACGATGAGGCTCGCCGTTTTAATTTAATAAGGAGCACAGGTTTATGGCCTTCCCCGCATGAGACAGCACCAATGTTCCTACAAAACTGGAAGAAAGAATTTGTCTGCTGCTTACGGTGTGGCTGGGAGCAGCGTGAAAAGAGTGAAATGAGAGCTGATTTTTCAGCGATCCCGCATTTCGGCCCGGTACGTAGAAGAGATTGGGCTTACCCAATACTGAGGGGGCCCTTTCCCACTCTCGGAGTCTCCCAGGGCCTGGGCCATCTGCTGGGGTGCATTGAAGCTGGACGCCTGTCCACTTTGCATGACCATGTCAGCAGAGGAGACATGGGAGAAGGTACCCGAGTACATGGTCCACGAGAAGAGGCGCTGCTGGAAAACCATACAACCTAACAACATGCAACTCAATACACAAACAGACCACAAGTTTCTTGAATATTTGAAATGAAAATGAAGTTTCTAAGTCAATGTATTGCGACATAGCGAATGTTTGTTTGAGGGGTTCCGTTTTTCCCATTCATTCCTTTAAGAAACAGCCAAATTGGCCAAGTGCTAAACATTTTGCTCTACGGAGACAGTCTTGCACCTATCTGGAATATGAGCACACGGTCATGCCGTACGGGAGAGTCTCCAGAACGCCCTGACGCGATTTGATGTGTGTGTGTACTATGAAAACTGTGGCCACAGTCGCGAGTAGAAGTGACACGTTTAATTTTGATCGCAGTGGTGGGAAAATGAATGGGGGCTTATGGAGAGAAGAGGCTGCTCTGGGCCGACGATATGGCTCGCCGTTTTAATTTACTAAGGAGCACAGGTTGATGGCCTGCCCCGCATGAGACAGCACCAATGTTCCTACAAAACTGGAAGAAAGAATTTGTCTGCTGCTTACGGTGTGGCTGGGAGCAGCGTGAAAAGAGTGAAATGAGAGCTGATTTTTCAGCGATCCCGCATTTCGGCCCGGTACGTAGAAGAGATTGGGCTTACCCAATACTGAGGGGTTCCTTTCCCACTCTAGGAGTCTCCCAGGGCCTGGGCCATCTGCTGGGGTGCATTGAAGCTGGACGCCTGTCCACTTTGCATGACCATGTCAGCAGAGGAGACATGGGAGAAGGTACCCGAGTACATGGTCCACGAGAAGAGGCGCTGCTGGAAAACCATACAACCTAACAACATGCAACTCAATACACAAACAGACCACAAGTTTCTTGAATATTTGAAATGAAAATGAAGTTTCTAAGTCAATGTATTGCGACATAGCGAATGTTTGTTTGAGGGGTTCCGTTTTTCCCATTCATTCCTTTAAGAAACAGCCAAATTGGCCAAGTGCTAAACATTTTGCTCTACGGAGACAGTCTTGCACCTATCTGGAATATGAGCACACGGTCATGCCGTACGGGAGAGTCTCCAGAACGCCCTGACGCGATTTGATGTGTGTGTGTACTATGAAAACTGTGGCCACAGTCGCGAGTAGAAGTGACACGTTTAATTTTGATCGCAGTGGTGGGAAAATGAATGGGGGCTTATGGAGAGAAGAGGCTGCTCTGGGAAGACGATATGGCTCGCCGTTTTAATTTACTAAGGAGCACAGGTTGATGGCCTGCCCCGCATGAGACAGCACCAATGTTCCTACAAAACTGGAAGAAAGAATTTGTCTGCTGCTTACGGTGTGGCTGGGAGCAGCGTGAAAAGAGTGAAATGAGAGCTGATTTTTCAGCGATCCCGCATTTCGGCCCGGTACGTAGAAGAGATTGGGCTTACCCAATACTGAGGGGGCCCTTTCCCACTCTCGGAGTCTCCCAGAGCCTGGGCCATCTGCTGGGGTGCATTGAAGCTGGACGCCTGTCCACTTTGCATGACCATGTCAGCAGAGGAGACATGGGAGAAGGTACCCGAGTACATGGTCCACGAGAAGAGGCGCTGCTGGAAAACCATACAACCTAACAACATGCAACTCACAACACAAACAGACCACAAGTTTCTTGAATATTTGAAATGAAAATGAAGTTTCTAAGTCAATGTATTGCGACATAGCGAATGTTTGTTTGAGGGGTTCCGTTTTTCCCATTCATTCTTTTAAGAAACAGCCAAATTGGCCAAGTGCTAAACATTTTGCTCTACGGAGACAGTCTTGCACCTATCTGGAATATGAGCACACGGTCATGCCGTACGGGAGAGTCTCCAGAACGCCCTGACGCGATTTGATGTGTGTGTGTACTATGAAAACTGTGGCCACAGTCGCGAGTAGAAGTGACACGTTTAATTTTGATCGCAGTGGTGGGAAAATGAATGGGGGCTTATGGAGAGAAGAGGCTGCTCTGGGCCGATGATAAGGCTCGCCGTTTTAATCTTACAAGGAGCACAGGTCCATGGCCTGCCCCGCATGAGACAGCACCAATGTTCCTACAAAACTGGAAAAAAGAATTTGTCTGCTGCTTACGGTGTGGCTGGGAGCAGCGTGAAAAGAGCGAAATGAGAGCTGATTTTTCAGCGATCCCGCATTTCGGCCCGGTACGTAGAAGAGATTGGGCGTACCTAGTGCTGAGGGGGCCCTTTCCCACTCTAGGAGTCTCCCAGGGCCTGGGCCATCTGCTGGGGTGCATTGAAGATGGACGCCTGTCCACTTTGTATTACCATGTCAGCAGAGGAGACATGGGAGAAGGTACCCGAGGACATGGTCCAAGAGAAGAGGCGCTGCTGGAAAACCATACAACCGAACAACATGCAACTCACAACACAAACAGACCACAAGTTTCTTGAATATTTGAAATGAAAATGAAGTTTCTAAGTCAATGTATTGCGACATAGCGAATGTTTGTTTGAGGGCTTCCGTTTTTCCCATTCATTCTTATAAGAAACAGCCAAATTGGCCAAGTGCTAAACATTTTGCTCTACGGAGACAGTCTTGCACCTATCTGGAATATGAGCACATGGTCACGCCGTACGGGAGAGTCTCCAGGACGCCCTGACGCGATTTGGTGTGTGTACTATGAAAACTGTGGCCACAGTCGCGTGTAGAAGTGACACGTTTAATTTTGATCGCAGTGGTGGGAAAATGAATGGGGGGTTATGGAGAGAAGAGGCTGCTCTGGGAAGACGATGAGGCTCGCCGTTTTAATTTAATAAGGAGCACAGGTTTATGGCCTTCCCCGCATGAGACAGCACCAATGTTCCTACAAAACTGGAAGAAAGAATTTGTCTGCTGCTTACGGTGTGGCTGGGAGCAGCGTGAAAAGAGTGAAATGAGAGCTGATTTTTCAGCGATCCCGCATTTCGGCCCGGTACGTAGAAGAGATTGGGCTTACCCAATACTGAGGGGGCCCTTTCCCACTCTCGGAGTCTCCCAGGGCCTGGGCCATCTGCTGGGGTGCATTGAAGCTGGACGCCTGTCCACTTTGCATGACCATGTCAGCAGAGGAGACATGGGAGAAGGTACCCGAGTACATGGTCCACGAGAAGAGGCGCTGCTGGAAAACCATACAACCTAACAACATGCAACTCAATACACAAACAGACCACAAGTTTCTTGAATATTTGAAATGAAAATGAAGTTTCTAAGTCAATGTATTGCGACATAGCGAATGTTTGTTTGAGGGGTTCCGTTTTTCCCATTCATTCCTTTAAGAAACAGCCAAATTGGCCAAGTGCTAAACATTTTGCTCTACGGAGACAGTCTTGCACCTATCTGGAATATGAGCACACGGTCATGCCGTACGGGAGAGTCTCCAGAACGCCCTGACGCGATTTGATGTGTGTGTGTACTATGAAAACTGTGGCCACAGTCGCGAGTAGAAGTGACACGTTTAATTTTGATCGCAGTGGTGGGAAAATGAATGGGGGCTTATGGAGAGAAGAGGCTGCTCTGGGAAGACGATGAGGCTCGCCGTTTTAATTTACTAAGGAGCACAGGTTGATGGCCTGCCCCGCATGAGACAGCACCAATGTTCCTACAAAACTGGAAGAAAGAATTTGTCTGCTGCTTACGGTGTGGCTGGGAGCAGCGTGAAAAGAGTGAAATGAGAGCTAATTTTTCAGCGATCCCGCATTTCGGCCCGGTACGTAGAAGAGATTGGGCGTACCCAGTGCTGAGGGGGCCTTTTCCCACTCTAGGAGTCTCCCAGGGCCTGGGCCATCTGCTGGGGTGCATTGAAGATGGACGCCTGTCCACTTTGTATTACCATGTCAGCAGAGGAGACATGGGAGCAGGTACCCGAGGACATGGTCCAAGAGAAGAGGCGCTGCTGGAAAACCATACAGCCTAACAACATGCAACTCACAACACAAACAGACCACAAGTTTCTTGAATATTTGAAATGAAAATGAAGTTTCTAAGTCAAAGTATGGCGACGTAGCGAATGTTTGTTTGAGGGCTTCCGTTTTCCCCATTCATTCTTATAAGAAACAGCCAAATTGGCCAAGTGCTAAACTTTTTGCTCTACGGAGACAGTCTTGCACCTATCTGGAATATGAGCACACGGTCATGCCGTACGGGAGAGTCTCCAGGACGCCCTGACGCGATTTGGTGTGTGTACTATGAAAACTGCGGCCACAGTCGCGTGTAGAAGTGACACGTTTAATTTTGATCGCAGTGGTGGGAAAATGAATGGGGGCTTATGGAGAGAAGAGGCTGCTCTGGGAAGACGATGAGGCTCGCCGTTTTAATTTACTAAGGAGCACAGGTTGATGGCCTGCCCCGCATGAGACAGCACCAATGTTCCTACAAAACTGGAAGAAAGAATTTGTCTGCTGCTTACGGTGTGGCTGGGAGCAGCGTGAAAAGAGTGAAATGAGAGCTGATTTTTCAGCGATCCCGCATTTCGGCCCGGTACGTAGAAGAGATTGGGCTTACCCAATACTGAGGGGTTCCTTTCCCACTCTCGGAGTCTTCCAGGGCCTGGGCCATCTGCTGGGGTGCATTGAAGCTGGACGCCTGTCCACTTTGCATGACCATGTCAGCAGAGGAGACATGGGAGAAGGTACCCGAGTACATGGTCCACGAGAAGAGGCGCTGCTGGAAAACCATACAACCTAACAACATGCAACTCAATACACAAACAGACCACAAGTTTCTTGAATATTTGAAATGAAAATGAAGTTTCTAAGTCAATGTATTGCGACATAGCGAATGTTTGTTTGAGGGGTTCCGTTTTTCCCATTCATTCTTTTAAGAAACAGCCAAATTGGCCAAGTGCTAAACATTTTGCTCTACGGAGACAGTCTTGCACCTATCTGGAATATGAGCACACGGTCACGCCGTACGGGAGAGTCTCCAGGACGCCCTGACGCGATTTGGTGTGTGTACTATGAAAACTGCGGCCACAATCGCGTGTAGAAGTGACACGTTTAATTTTGATCGCAGTGGTGGGAAAATGAATGGGGGCTTATGGAGAGAAGAGGCTGCTCTGGGAAGACGATGAGGCTCGCCGTTTTAATTTAATAAGGAGCACAGGTTTATGGCCTTCCCCGCATGAGACAGCACCAATGTTCCTACAAAACTGGAAGAAAGAATTTGTCTGCTGCTTACGGTGTGGCTGGGAGCAGCGTGAAAAGAGTGAAATGAGAGCTGATTTTTCAGCGATCCCGCATTTCGGCCCGGTACGTAGAAGAGATTGGGCTTACCCAATACTGAGGGGGCCCTTTCCCACTCTAGGAGTCTCCCAGGGCCTGGGCCATCTGCTGGGGTGCATTGAAGCTGGACGCCTGTCCACTTTGCATGACCATGTCAGCAGAGGAGACATGGGAGAAGGTACCTGAGTACATGGTCCACGAGAAGAGGCGCTGCTGGAAAACCATACAACCTAACAACATGCAACTCAATACACAAAATGACCACAAGTTTCTTGAATATTTGAAATGAAAATGAAGTTTCTAAGTCAATGTATTGCGACATAGCGAATGTTTGTTTGAGGGGTTCCGTTTTTCCCATTCATTCTTATAAGAAACAGCCAAATTGGCCAAGTGCTAAACATTTTGCTCTACGGAGACAGTCTTGCACCTATCTGGAATATGAGCACACGGTCATGCCGTACGGGAGAGTCTCCAGAACGCCCTGACGCGATTTGATGTGTGTGTGTACTATGAAAACTGTGGCCACAGTCGCGAGTAGAAGTGACACGTTTAATTTTGATCGCAGTGGTGGGAAAATGAATGGGGGCTTATGGAGAAAAGAGGCTGCTCTGGGCCGATGATAAGGCTCGCCGTTTTAATCTTACAAGGAGCACAGGTTCATGGCCTGCCCCGCATGAGACAGCACCAATGTTCCTACAAAACATGAAAAAAGAATTTGTCTGCTGCTTACGGTGTGGCTGGGAGCAGCGTGAAAAGAGCGAAATGAGAGCTGATTTTTCAGCGATCCCGCATTTCGGCCAGGTACGTAGAAGAGATTGGGCGTACCTAGTGCTGAGGGGGCCCCTTCCCACTCTAGGAGTCTCCCAGGGCCTGGGCCATCTGCTGGGGTGCATTGAAGATGGACGCCTGTCCACTTTGTATTACCATGTCAGCAGAGGAGACATGGGAGAAGGTACCCGAGGACATGGTCCAAGAGAAGAGGCGCTGCTGGAAAACCATACAACCGAACAACATGCAACTCACAACACTAACAGACCACAAGTTTCTTGAATATTTGAAATGAAAATAAAGTTTCTAAGTCAAAGTATGGCGACGTAGCGAATGTTTGCTTGAGGGCTTCCGTTTTCCCCATTCATTCTCATAAGAAACAGCCAAATTGGCCAAGTGCTAAACTTTTTGCTCTACGGAGACAGTCTTGCACCTATCTGGAATATGAGCACACGGTCACGCCGTACGGGAGAGTCTCCAGGACGCCCTGACGCGATTTGGTGTGTGTACTATGAAAACTGTGGCCACAGTCGCGTGTAGAAGTGACACGTTTAATTTTGATCGCAGTGGTGGGAAAATGAATGGGGGGTTATGGAGAGAAGAGGCTGCTCTGGGAAGACGATGAGGCTCGCCGTTTTAATTTAGTAAGGAGCACAGGTTTATGGCCTTCCCCGCATGAGACAGCACCAATGTTCCTACAAAACTGGAAGAAAGAATTTGTCTGCTGCTTACGGTGTGGCTGGGAGCAGCGTGAAAAGAGTGAAATGAGAGCTGATTTTTCAGCGATCCCGCATTTCGGCCCGGTACGTAGAAGAGATTGGGCTTACCCAATACTGAGGGGGCCCTTTCCCACTCTAGGAGTCTCCCAGGGCCTGGGCCATCTGCTGGGGTGCATTGAAGCTGGACGCCTGTCCACTTTGCATGACCATGTCAGCAGAGGAGACATGGGAGAAGGTACCCGAGTACATGGTCCACGAGAAGAGGCGCTGCTGGAAAACCATACAACCTAACAACATGCAACTCAATACACAAACAGACCACAAGTTTCTTGAATATTTGAAATGAAAATGAAGTTTCTAAGTCAAAGTATTGCGACATGGCGAATGTTTGTTTGAGGGGTTCCGTTTTTCCCATTCATTCTTACAAGAAACAGCCAAATTGGCCAAGTGCTAAACATTTTGCTCTACGGAGACAGTCTTGCACCTCTCTGGAATATGAGCACACGGTCATGCCGTACGGGAGAGTCTCCAGAACGCCCTGACGCGATTTAATGTGTGTGTGTACTATGAAAACTGTGGCCACAGTCGGGAGTAGAATTGTAACATTTAAACTTGATCGCAGCAGTGGGAAAATGAATGGGGGCTTTTGGAGAGAAGAGGCTGCTCTGGGAAGACGATGAGACTCGCCGTTTTAATTTAATAAGGAGCACGGGTTGATGTCCTGCCCCACATTAGACAGCACCAATGTTCCTACAAAACTGGAAAAAAGAATTTGTCTGCTGCTTACGGTGTGGCTGGGAGCAGCGTGAAAAGAGCGAAATGAGAGCTGATTTTTCAGCGATCCCGCATTTCGGCCCGGTACGTTGAAGAGATTGGGCTTTCCCAATGCTGAGGGGGCATTTTCCCACTCTAGGAGTCTCCCAGGGCCTGGGCCATCTGCTGGGGTGCATTGAAGCTGGACGCCTGTCCACTTTGTATTACCATGTCAGAAGAGGAGACATGGTAGCAGGTACCCGAGTACATGGTCCACGCTAAGAGGCGCTGCTGAAAAACCATACGACCTGACAACATGCAACTTGCTACATAAACAGACCACAAGTTTCCTGAACATTTGAAATGAAAATGAAGCTTCTCAATCAATGCATTGCGACATAGCGAATGTTTGTTTGAGGGGTTCCGTTTTTCCCATTCATTCTTATGAGAAACAGCCAAATTGGCCAAGTGCTAAACATGTTGCTCTACGGAGACAGTCTTGCACCTATCTGGAATATGAGCACACGGTCACGCCATAGGGGAGAGGCTCCAGAACGCCCTGATGTGATTTGGTGTGTGTACTATAAAAGCTGTGGGCACAGTCGCGCGTAGAAGTGACACGTTTAATTTTGATCGCAGTGGTGGGAAAATGAATGGGGGCTTATGGAGAGAAGAGGCTGCTCTGGGCCGAAGATCAGGCTCGCCGTTAAAATTTTACAAGGAGCACAGGTTTATGGCCTGCCCTGCATGAGACAGCACCAATGTTCCTACAAAACTGGGAAAAAGAATTTGTCTGCTGCTTACGGTGTGGCTGGGAGCAGCGTGAAAAGAGCGAAATGAGAGCTGAATTTTCAGCGTTCCCGCATTTCGGCCCGGTACATCGAAAAGATTGAGCTGGCCTAATGCTGAGGGGACCCTTTCCCACTCTGGGAGTCTCCCAGGGCCTGGGCCATCTGCTGGGGCGCTTTGAAGCTGGACGCCTGTCCACTTTGTATTATCATGTCAGCAGAGGAGACATGGGAGCATGTACCCGAGTACATGGTCAAAGAGAAGAGGCGCTGCTGGAAAACCATACAACCTAACAACATGCAACTCAATACACAAACAGACCACAAGTTTCTTGAATATTTGAAATGAAAATGAAGTTTCTAAGTCAATGTATTGCGACATAGCGAATGCTTGTTTGAGGGGTTCCGTTTTTCCCATTCATTCTTATAAGAAACAGCCAAATTGGCCAAGTGCTAAACATTTTGCTATACGGAGACAGTCTTGCACCTCTCTGGAATATGAGCACACGGTCATGCCGTACGGGAGAGTCTCCAGAACGCCCTGACGCGATTTGATGTGTGTGTACTATGAAAACTGTGGCCACAGTTGCGAGTAGAAGTGACACGTTTAATTTTGATCGCAGTGGTGGGAAAATGAATGGGGGCTTATGGAGAGAAGAGGCTGCTCTGGGCCGACGATATGGCTCGCCGTTTTAATTTTACAAGGAGCACAGGTTCATGGCCTGCCCCGCATGAGACAGCACCAATGTTCCTCCAAAACTGGAAAAAAGAATTTGTCTGCTGCTTACGGTGTGGCTGGGAGCAGCGTGAAAAGAGCGAAATGAGAGCTGATTTTTCAGCGATCCCGCATTTCGGCCCGGTACGTAGAAGAGATTGGGCGTACCCAATGCTGAGGGGGCCTTTTCCCACTCTAGGAGTCTCCCAGGGCCTGGGCCATCTGCTGGGGTGCATTGAAGCTGGACGCCTGTCCACTTTGTATTACCATGTCAGCAGAGGAGACATGGGAGAAGGTACACGAGTACATGGTCCACGAGAAGAGGCGCTGCAGGAAAACCATACAACCTAACAACATGCAACTCAATACACAAACAGACCACAAGTTTCTTGAATATTTAAAATGAAAATGAAGTTTCTAAGTCAAAGTATGGCGACGTAGCGAATGTTTGTTTGAGGGCTTCCGTTTTCCCCATTCATTCTTATAAGAAACAGCCAAATTGGCCAAGTGCTAAACTTTTTGCTCTACGGAGACAGTCTTGCACCAATCTGGAATATGAGCACACGGTCACGCCGTACGGGAGAGTCTCCAGGACGCCCTGACGCGATTTGGTGTGTGTACTATGAAAACTGTGGCCACAGTCGCGTGTAGAAGTGACACGTTTAATTTTGATCGCAGTGGTGGGAAAATGAATGGGGGCTTGTGGAGAGAAGAGGCTGCTCTGGGCCGACGACAAGGCTCGCCGTTTTAATTTTACAAGGAGCACAGGTTCATGGTCTGCCCCGCATGAGACAGCACCAACGTTCCTCCAAAACTGGAAAAAAAGAATTTGTCTGCTGCTTACGGTGTGGCTGGGAGCAGCGTGAAAAGAGTGAAATGAGAGCTGATTTTTCAGCGATCCCGCATTTCGGCCCGGTACGTAGAAGAGATTGGGCTTACCCAATACTGAGGGGGCATTTTCCCACTCTAGGAGTCTCCCAGGGCCTGGGCCATCTGCTGGGGTGCATTGAAGATGGACGCCTGTCCACTTTGTATTACCATGTCAGCAGAGGAGACATGGGAGAAGGTACCCGAGGACATGGTCCAAGAGAAGAGGCGCTGCTGGAAAACCATACAACCGAACAACATGCAACTCACAACACTAACAGACCACAAGTTTCTTGAATATTTGAAATGAAAATAAAGTTTCTAAGTCAATGTATGGCGACGTAGCGAATGTTTGTTTGAGGGCTTCCGTTTTCCCCATTCATTCTCATAAGAAACAGCCAAATTGGCCAAGTGCTAAACTTTTTGCTCTACGGAGACAGTCTTGCACCTATCTGGAATATGAGCACACGGTCACGCCGTACGGGAGAGTCTCCAGGACGCCCTGACGCGATTTGGTGTGTGTACTATGAAAACTGTGGCCACAGTCGCGTGTAGAAGTGACACGTTTAATTTTGATCGCAGTGGTGGGAAAATGAATGGGGGGTTATGGAGAGAAGAGGCTGCTCTGGGAAGACGATGAGGCTCGCCGTTTTAATTTAGTAAGGAGCACAGGTTTATGGCCTTCCCCGCATGAGACAGCACCAATGTTCCTACAAAACTGGAAGAAAGAATTTGTCTGCTGCTTACGGTGTGGCTGGGAGCAGCGTGAAAAGAGTGAAATGAGAGCTGATTTTTCAGCGATCCCGCATTTCGGCCCGGTACGTAGAAGAGATTGGGCTTACCCAATACTGAGGGGGCCCTTTCCCACTCTAGGAGTCTCCCAGGGCCTGGGCCATCTGCTGGGGTGCATTGAAGCTGGACGCCTGTCCACTTTGCATGACCATGTCAGCAGAGGAGACATGGGAGAAGGTACCCGAGTACATGGTCCACGAGAAGAGGCGCTGCTGGAAAACCATACAACCTAACAACATGCAACTCAATACACAAACAGACCACAAGTTTCTTGAATATTTGAAATGAAAATGAAGTTTCTAAGTCAAAGTATTGCGACATGGCGAATGTTTGTTTGAGGGGTTCCGTTTTTCCCATTCATTCTTACAAGAAACAGCCAAATTGGCCAAGTGCTAAACATTTTGCTCTACGGAGACAGTCTTGCACCTCTCTGGAATATGAGCACACGGTCATGCCGTACGGGAGAGTCTCCAGAACGCCCTGACGCGATTTAATGTGTGTGTGTACTATGAAAACTGTGGCCACAGTCGGGAGTAGAATTGTAACATTTAAACTTGATCGCAGCAGTGGGAAAATGAATGGGGGCTTTTGGAGAGAAGAGGCTGCTCTGGGAAGACGATGAGACTCGCCGTTTTAATTTAATAAGGAGCACGGGTTGATGTCCTGCCCCACATTAGACAGCACCAATGTTCCTACAAAACTGGAAAAAAGAATTTGTCTGCTGCTTACGGTGTGGCTGGGAGCAGCGTGAAAAGAGCGAAATGAGAGCTGATTTTTCAGCGATCCCGCATTTCGGCCCGGTACGTTGAAGAGATTGGGCTTTCCCAATGCTGAGGGGGCATTTTCCCACTCTAGGAGTCTCCCAGGGCCTGGGCCATCTGCTGGGGTGCATTGAAGCTGGACGCCTGTCCACTTTGTATTACCATGTCAGAAGAGGAGACATGGTAGCAGGTACCCGAGTACATGGTCCACGCTAAGAGGCGCTGCTGAAAAACCATACGACCTGACAACATGCAACTTGCTACATAAACAGACCACAAGTTTCCTGAACATTTGAAATGAAAATGAAGCTTCTCAATCAATGCATTGCGACATAGCGAATGTTTGTTTGAGGGGTTCCGTTTTTCCCATTCATTCTTATGAGAAACAGCCAAATTGGCCAAGTGCTAAACATGTTGCTCTACGGAGACAGTCTTGCACCTATCTGGAATATGAGCACACGGTCACGCCATAGGGGAGAGGCTCCAGAACGCCCTGATGTGATTTGGTGTGTGTACTATAAAAGCTGTGGGCACAGTCGCGCGTAGAAGTGACACGTTTAATTTTGATCGCAGTGGTGGGAAAATGAATGGGGGCTTATGGAGAGAAGAGGCTGCTCTGGGCCGAAGATCAGGCTCGCCGTTAAAATTTTACAAGGAGCACAGGTTTATGGCCTGCCCTGCATGAGACAGCACCAATGTTCCTACAAAACTGGGAAAAAGAATTTGTCTGCTGCTTACGGTGTGGCTGGGAGCAGCGTGAAAAGAGCGAAATGAGAGCTGAATTTTCAGCGTTCCCGCATTTCGGCCCGGTACATCGAAAAGATTGAGCTGGCCTAATGCTGAGGGGACCCTTTCCCACTCTGGGAGTCTCCCAGGGCCTGGGCCATCTGCTGGGGCGCTTTGAAGCTGGACGCCTGTCCACTTTGTATTATCATGTCAGCAGAGGAGACATGGGAGCATGTACCCGAGTACATGGTCAAAGAGAAGAGGCGCTGCTGGAAAACCATACAACCTAACAACATGCAACTCAATACACAAACAGACCACAAGTTTCTTGAATATTTGAAATGAAAATGAAGTTTCTAAGTCAATGTATTGCGACATAGCGAATGCTTGTTTGAGGGGTTCCGTTTTTCCCATTCATTCTTATAAGAAACAGCCAAATTGGCCAAGTGCTA
Organism: Karalla daura; assembly: GCA_029224185.1. Taxonomy (NCBI): domain Eukaryota; kingdom Metazoa; phylum Chordata; class Actinopteri; order Chaetodontiformes; family Leiognathidae; genus Karalla; species Karalla daura. The sequence goes on from CM055206.1 coordinate 145,345, forward strand.
AACATTTTGCTATACGGAGACAGTCTTGCACCTCTCTGGAATATGAGCACACGGTCATGCCGTACGGGAGAGTCTCCAGAACGCCCTGACGCGATTTGATGTGTGTGTACTATGAAAACTGTGGCCACAGTTGCGAGTAGAAGTGACACGTTTAATTTTGATCGCAGTGGTGGGAAAATGAATGGGGGCTTATGGAGAGAAGAGGCTGCTCTGGGCCGACGATATGGCTCGCCGTTTTAATTTTACAAGGAGCACAGGTTCATGGCCTGCCCCGCATGAGACAGCACCAATGTTCCTCCAAAACTGGAAAAAAGAATTTGTCTGCTGCTTACGGTGTGGCTGGGAGCAGCGTGAAAAGAGCGAAATGAGAGCTGATTTTTCAGCGATCCCGCATTTCGGCCCGGTACGTAGAAGAGATTGGGCGTACCCAATGCTGAGGGGGCCTTTTCCCACTCTAGGAGTCTCCCAGGGCCTGGGCCATCTGCTGGGGTGCATTGAAGCTGGACGCCTGTCCACTTTGTATTACCATGTCAGCAGAGGAGACATGGGAGAAGGTACACGAGTACATGGTCCACGAGAAGAGGCGCTGCAGGAAAACCATACAACCTAACAACATGCAACTCAATACACAAACAGACCACAAGTTTCTTGAATATTTAAAATGAAAATGAAGTTTCTAAGTCAAAGTATGGCGACGTAGCGAATGTTTGTTTGAGGGCTTCCGTTTTCCCCATTCATTCTTATAAGAAACAGCCAAATTGGCCAAGTGCTAAACTTTTTGCTCTACGGAGACAGTCTTGCACCAATCTGGAATATGAGCACACGGTCACGCCGTACGGGAGAGTCTCCAGGACGCCCTGACGCGATTTGGTGTGTGTACTATGAAAACTGTGGCCACAGTCGCGTGTAGAAGTGACACGTTTAATTTTGATCGCAGTGGTGGGAAAATGAATGGGGGCTTGTGGAGAGAAGAGGCTGCTCTGGGCCGACGACAAGGCTCGCCGTTTTAATTTTACAAGGAGCACAGGTTCATGGTCTGCCCCGCATGAGACAGCACCAACGTTCCTCCAAAACTGGAAAAAAAGAATTTGTCTGCTGCTTACGGTGTGGCTGGGAGCAGCGTGAAAAGAGTGAAATGAGAGCTGATTTTTCAGCGATCCCGCATTTCGGCCCGGTACGTAGAAGAGATTGGGCTTACCCAATACTGAGGGGGCCCTTTCCCACTCTAGGAGTCTCCCAGGGCCTGGGCCATCTGCTGGGGTGCATCGAAGCTGGACGCCTGTCCACTTTGTATGACCATGTCAGCAGAGGAGACATGGGAGCAGGTACCCGAGAACATGGTCCACGAGAAGAGGCGCTGCTGGAAAACCATACAACCGAACAACATGCAACTCAATACACAAAAACACCACAAGTTTCTTGAATATTTGAAATGAAAATGAAGTTTCTAAGTCAAAGTATGGCGACGTTGCGAATGTTTGTTTGAGGGGTTCCGTTTTTCTCATTCATTCTTATAAGAAACAGCCAAATTGGCCAAGTGCTAAACATTTTGCTCTACGGAGACAGTCTTGCACCTATCTGGAATATGAGCACACGGTCACGCCGTAGGGGAGAGTCTCCAGAACGCCCTGACGCGATTTGGTGTGTGTACTATGTAAACTGTGGCCACAGTCGCGAGTAGAATTGTAACATTTAAACTTGATCGCAGCAGTGGGAAAATGAATGGGGGCTTTTGGAGAGAAGAGGCTGCTCTGGGAAGACGATGAGACTCGCCGTTTTAATTTAATAAGGAGCACGGGTTGATGTCCTGCCCCACATGAGACAGCACCAATGTTCCTACAAAAGTGGAAAAAATACTTTGTCTGCTGCTTACAGTGTGGCTGGGAGCAGCGTGAAAAGAGCGAAATGAGAGCTGATTTTTCAGCGATCCCGCATTTCGGCCCGGTACATAGAAAAGATTGAGCTTGCCCAATGCTGAGAGGGCCCTTTTCAACTCTGGGAGTCTCCCAGGGCCTGGCCCATAAGCTGGAAGCCTGTCCACTTTGTATTACCATGTCAGCAGAGGAGACATGGGAGCAGGTTCCCGAGTACATGATCCACGAGAAGAGGCGCTGCTGAAAAACCATTCAACCTATCAACGTGTAACTCACTACACAACAGACCACAAGTTTCTTGAATATTTGAAATGAAAATGAAGTTTCTAAGTCAAAGTATGGCGACCTAGCGAATGTTTGTTTGAGGGGTTCCGTTTTTCCCATTCATTCTTATGAGAAACAGGCAAATTGGCCAAGTGCTAAACATTTTGCTCTACGGAGACAGTCTTGCACCTATCTGGAATATGAGCACACGGTCACGCCGTAGGGGAGAGTCTCCAGAACGCCCTGATGTGATTTGATGTGTGTACAATGAAAACTGTGGGCACAGTCGCGAGTAGAAGTGACAGGTTTACTTTTGATCGCAGTGGTGGGAAAATGAATGGGGACTTATGGAGAGAAGAGGCTGCTCTGGGACGACGATGAGGCTCGCCGTTTTAATTTAACAAGGAAACAGGCAAGAAACAGCCAAATTGGCCAAGTGCTAAACATTTTGCTCTACGGAGACAGTCTTGCACCTATCTGGAATATGAGCACACGGTCACGCCGTACGGGAGAGTCTCCAGAACGCCCTGATGTGATTTGATGTGTGTACTATGAAAACTGTGGGCACAGTCGCGAGTAGAAGTGACACGTTTAATTTTGATCGCAGAGGTGGGAAAATGAATGGCGGCTTATGGAGAGAAGAGGCTGCTCTGGGACGACGATAAGGCTCGCCGCTTTAATTTAATAGGGAGCACAGGTTTAAGGCCTGCCCCGCATGAGACAGCACCAATGTTCCTACAAAACTGGAAATACGAATTTGTCTGCTGCTGACGGTGTGGCTGGGAGCAGCGTGACAAGAGCGAAATGAGAGCTGATTTTTCAGCGATCCCGCTTTTCGGCCCGGTACGAAGAAGAGATTGGGTGTACCCAATGCTGAGGGGGCCTTTTCCCACTCTAGGAGTCTCCCAGGGCCTGGGCCATCTGCTGGGGTGCATTGAAGCTGGACGCCTGTCCACTTTGTATTACCATGTCAGCAGAGGAGACATGGGAGCAGGTACCCGAGTACATGGACCACGAGAAGAGGCGCTGCTGGAAAACCATACAACCTAACAACATGCAACTCACTACATAAACAGACCACAAGTTTCTTGAATATTTTAAATGAAAATGAAGTTTTTAAGTCAAAGAATGGCGACGAAGCGAATATTTGTTTGAGAGCTTCCGTTTTTCCCATTCATTCTTGTAACAAACAGCCATTTTTGCCAAGTGCTAAACATTTTGCTCTACGGAGACAGTCTTGCACCTATCTGGAATATGAGCACATGATCACGCCGTACAGGAGAGTCTCCAGAACGCCCTGACGCGATTTGGTGTGTGTACTATGAAAACTGTGGCCACAGTCGCGAGTAGAATTGTCACATTTAAATTTGATCGCAGTGGTGGGAAAATGAATGGGGGCTTATGGAGAGAAGAGGCTGCTCTGGGAAGACGATGAGGCTCGCCGTTTTAATTCAATCAGGAGCACGGGTTTATGGCCTGCCCCACATGAGACAGCCCCAATATTCCTACAAAACTGGAAAAAAGAATTTGTCTGCTGCTTACGGTGTGGCTGGGAGCAGCGTGAAAAGAGCGAATCGAGAGCTGATTTTTCTGTGATTTCGCTTGTCGGCCCGGTACGTGAAGAGATTGGGCTTGCCCAATGCTGAGGGGGCCTTTTCCCATTCTGGGAGTCTCCCAGGGCCTGGGCCATCTGCTGGGGTGCATTGAAGCTGGACGCCTGTCCACTTTGTATTACTATGTCAGCAGAGGAGACATGGGAGCAGGTACCTGAGCACATGGTCCACGAGAAGTGGCGCTGCTGAAAAACCATACAACCTATCAGCGTGCAACTCACTACACAAACACACCTCAAGTTTCTTGAATTTTTGAAATGAAGATGAAGTTTCTACGTCAAAGTATGGCAACATAGCGAATGTTTGTTTGTGGAGTTCTGTTTTTCCCATGCATTCTTATGGGTAAAAGCCAAATTGGCCAAGTGATAAGCATTTGGCTCTACGGAGACAACGTTTTCACTTATCTGGAATATGAGCTCACTGTCACGCCGTAGGGGAGAGTCTCCAGAATGTCCTGAGGCGATTTGGTGTGTGTAATATGAAAACTGTGGCCACAGTCGCGAGGAGAAGTGTAACCTTTAACTTTGATGGCAGTGGTGGGACAATGAATGGGGGCTTATGGAGAGAAGAGGCGGTGCATGGCCGACGATGAGGCTCGCCGTTTAAATTTCACAAGGCGCACGGGTTTATGGCCTGCCCCACATGAGAGAGCACCAATGTCCATACCAAACTGGAAAAAGTATTTGTCTGCTGCTGTGAGATTTACATATACTTGATTATTAACCAGGGTTTTGGTTGTCATGGGAAGAAACTCAACTTTAACCTAAGGAGGGAGGAAGAAGTCTCCCCAGAAAGAGGGTTTCGTGACTTAAACAATGGCCGTATAGCTGTAAACTTAAGGTCATCAAGAGGACACAGTTAGAAATTGACCAGAAAAGATACGATCAAACAGGGTGACAGGCCACCAGAAAATACAACTAGTGAGGCGACAGGATGCAAGGCCTATTCCAGTATACATTTACTGGACTAGACCTTGAAGTAACCAGCTGAACCAAGCAGGCTAAATTCCTGAGCTATAAAAGGACACATAACACATGAGAATGATTGTAGGACTCTATGTAAATTATAAACTTTATGTTAAGTAGTTATAGGGAGGAGCTAACATCTACTTTTGTCTGAAGTAAGATGCCGTCCATGGTTAAAACAGATTGCATTTGGTAGACAGAGCTCTCTCTCTCTCTTTGTCTCTGAATGTAATCTCCAAAAGGCCTTTGAATAAAGATCACCTATCCACTCATCCGACTCCTGACCCTTCTTCTGGATCGAACAACCCGGGTAGGTCAGGCTGCACCTCAACAATTTGGGGGCTTGTCCGGGATTCAGAAGAGGGTACAATTTGAATAAAAAGAGGTTGAAGACAATCCTCTGACAACCCCAGATTGATAAAGCCAGAGGTAAGCAGAAAATTCTTTTAACTTAGATTTTCTGCATATTTGATAAATTTTAAATGGCGTTGAAGGAAGGAGAGTTCAAACCTCTGGAAATTTGGATGAGATGGTGATCGACTGACAAAACCGTGAGTCAAGAACACGCTAAAAATCGTGAGTCATTAGGACAAGACCGTGAAAGCTGTGTGAGACAAGACCGTGAGTCAGAATTTAGGGAAAAAGGCAAGAGAGGGGTAAAAGTCCCTTGAGCCAGAGTGTAGGTTTGGAGACCTTGGCGTTATGATTCCTAGAAAGCATCGACAATAGAGATGATAGGATAATTCGTCTAAAAAGCACGGAAACACTCGTCTTCGGCTATTGGCATGCCCTTCCGATCCCTGACGGGGGACGGAGTCTGTGGTAGACAGCTGGGTTAACAGACCCGGGAAGTGAGGACACCCGAATTGTATGGGAAAAAGGTTTTTAAGACCAAGGAAAAAAGAAAAAAAAAATATGGTAAGAGGTTTAAAAGAATAATTTTCGTTTTGAAAAGATTTTACAGAAAAAGAGAGACGCATATGGATCGAATCGGGTGAACGGACGAATCTGGTGAGATCAAGCACACACACACAGTACACGATCATTACATCTACATGCACACACACATGCATACACATAGCGGTGCATCATTTTCTTAAAATTTGTGCACTGAAACATATACACACACACAAACACCCTAGATAGTGGGTGGGAACTGATCTGGTGTCAGAGTGGTGAACAAACAGCGGTGTCCAGACAGAGTCGCAACACCCCCCGGGGCAAGCCACGGAAACCTCACAGTGTCAACACAAGTGGCCGACTCAGTTCACAAAGGCCAGGTTGTAACTGGCTGACCGCTGTCACACATTTGAGGTCAGTTGTAATACCAGCTGACTGGCCAGAGCAGATAAGGTGGAGATAATGGAGCAGAAAGTAAACAGAGGGGGTTGGGACGATCAGTAGGGACCCTCCAGATGGGTTACTCTTAAAAAGCAGATTGAGAGTATGAAGATTGCAAAGGAAGCACAGACAAAAGAGAAGGATAGAGAAGATGCAGGATCTGAAATAAGAAGGAAACTGGAAAAGTTGTTGAAGGAAAAGGAGAAAACAGGTGAAGAAAGAGAATCGCTAGGTAGGATTTTATGGGAAAAAGAATGTGAATATGAGAAAAAGAAAGAAAGAGCAGAAGAGGAGAGAAAAAAGGCAAGTTTTTTAAAGATAGGTAAGTGGAAGGAGGAAGTGAAGGCAGCCGAAGCAAAGAGACTAGAGTGGAGGCAGGATGCCATGTTATGGCAAGTAGTGTTCCATCTACACAGAGAAAAGATATTAGAGGGTGAGAAAACCAAAGAAAAGAGAGATACAAACCGTATGGTCTGGGAGACATTCAAGCTATTGTGGATAAACTACCACCAGTGACAGAGGGAGGCGGCCCTAAGCTCGCCAAACTTGATAGTCTAACAGCAGGTAATACACTGGCGCTGGGTGATTGGAGAGCAGTGGTGAGTCAGTGTATGGCAGGAGTAAATGTGAGAGACATAGAAAATGAAGCAGGAACTTTGATGATGGCAGATCATGAACCGTTTAGACTGGTTAGTCAGGTCATAGGAGATGAAATGAGAAAGAAATATCCGCTCCCTAGAGTAGGCGTAACGCCTAAAATTAAATGGGACGGAGAACAGAGTCCAAGAGAGTTCATTGAAAAAGCCAAAGACAAGTGGATGGTTTTAACAGGCTGCCACCCAGGCAAATTTGGGCTGCAGGGAATTTGGTTCAGGCAGGCTGTGCTAGAGGGGATTCCCGAGTCAGTGAAAAAGGCCATGCTGTCGAATCCTGATATGCAGGAGGCTGAGTCACATGTGTGGGAACGGCATCTGATATATCATTTGCAGCAGGTGTTAGACGAATCTCAAAAAGAAAAAGAGAATATTAAAGATTTACAAAGTCAACTACTCAAACTACAGTTGGGAGAAGCGCAACAAAAGGTAAATGATAAAAAGGAAAAGGAAAAGGAAAAGAAAGTTAAGGTTATGATGTCAGCATCTAGCGACCCAACTATAAATCCTCCCTCTCAAGGAGGTGCGATGATAATGTATCAGGGATGGCCTGAAGGCAGGGGTCGGTGGATGGGCCACGGAGGTTTCAGGGGACGTGGAAGGGGTCCAGTAGGAGGTTACAGAGAAGGACGATGCTATTACTGTGAGGAGGAGGGACATTGGTATAGAGACTGCCCATACCAGATGCAACCCGGACGGGGAGGACCGCCTAGAGGCAGGGGAGGCATGGGAGCACCCCCTAGAGGCGACCCTGGAGCAGTTCAAGGCCCAAACATCCAGATGCCCACACAGAGCTGTGATCCCTGGCAGGGCTGGCAGCAGCAACAACAGTGACACACCCTACAGAAAGACCCGGCTACCTTGGCAACGGCAGATCCGATCCTGGCCATAGAGGTGAACCAACACAGGCTGCCATTTCTGGTGGATACAGGAGCCACCTGCTCCACCATGAACACTGCGGATATACAGACTTTAACTGCAGCCTTCACCACTGTTATGGGTTTTTCTGGGGAACTACAGACTCTGCCAATAACTGAACCCCTGTTGACCAGGGTGGGGTACCAAGTTGTGCAACATTCATACATTTATTCTCCTACAGCCCCAGCGAACTTATTAGGGAGAGACTTGCTTATTAAATTGGGGGCTACCATCCTGTGTGGACCGGAGGGACTCACAGTCACCCTCCCAGATGGAACTTTGTTGTCATGTTCTTCTCATTCTACAGCGGGACAGTATCTGGTGCAACCATTCGAGGAACAGTGGGCAGAGACCTATTGGGCCAAGTTGAATCCTGAATCCACAGATCGGCATGGTATCGTGTCCCTGTTCCTCGACTGGAAACCCTGGATCGTCCAGCTGGGGCCTTACGTACCTCCACCTGACCCACCTCATGTCACTCTGTGCTATGATCGAAATAACACTGAATGGTATCAGGAAAATTTAGGGAACAATTGGAAGGTAAGACATGGGAGATTAACTGTACATATTTGTATATAGGAAATGAGGGAGTTGCTGCAGCTGTGAAACTCACAGATGAGCAGACAACCTGGTATCAGATGAGTGAGGAGGCCGTACCACATGTGTCTCTAGCTCTCCACCCACAGCATCAGGCCAAGGAATTGGGAGGCATGGTTAAACGTGCCTCACTACAGACTGATTGGGAACTTTCAGCATTCCTAGGAGCATGGAATTCACCCTCCACCCAAATTTACTGTATTGAAGCAAATACACAGGACACCTCTGTATTAGAGGAAATCCAAGTGTCTCGCACACATGGCAGAGAAAGGACTGATCATCCAGATGCAGAACAAATGGTGAATACCATGCCACCTCATTTATGGGCAGAAAGCCCCACAGATGTGGGTTTGATAGATTGTGAACCAATCACATTCCAGGTGCAACCAGGTTCCCCAATTTGGCGATCGCAATATCCCCACAAGCCTCAAGCTGAGGAGGGGATTGCAGACAATATTGCAGGTTTGTGGGAGAGTGGGGTCTTAGAAGACTCACACTCAAATTGGAACACGCCCATATTACCTGTTGAAAAGAAGGGAACCGGCAAGTACAGAATGGCTCATGATTTAAGAGCAATCAATTTCATTCTGATAACGCCCACAGTGCCGGTGCCTAATCCTTATGTGGCTCTTACTCATCTTGAACCTAAAAATTCATGGTTCACATGTATTGATTTGGCCAACACTTTTTTCTGCCTTCCACTTGCTGAGAATTGCAGAGACATTTTTTCATTTACTTACCGAGGCAAACAGCTTAGGTACACAAGATTACCTCAGGGGTTTGCCCTATCACCAGGAATATTTAATCAGGAGTTGAAATCAGTTTTGGAATCCTGTACTCTGCCAGATGATGTGGTATTGATTCAATATGTAGATGACCTACTGCTGGCAGCTCCAACTGCAGCAGTATGCTTGGAAGCCACCAGGCGAGTGCTTCTGCATTTGGCCAACAGTGGTTTCAAAGTTAGCAGGTCGAAGTTACAGCTTGCGCGTAAACAAGTGTCGTTGCTGGGAAGACTGATATCACAAAAGGGGGCAGGACCCTCTCCAGCTCATCGCTCCTCCATCCTCCATCACCCTAAACCAGTGAAGGTGAAAGATATGCTGTCATTCTAAGGTCTCACAGGATATAGTAGAAACTATATTCCAAATTACACTGGGCTGACTCAATCTTTGCGTGCCACGGTTAAAGATGAAGGCATGCGCAATCTCACCGCTCCGTTGCAGTGGAACACTGAAGCTGAGGCTGATTTTATACATCTTAAACAGGAACTAGCCACCGCGGCTGACTTGGCAGTACCAGACTACACAGAACCATTCTTTTTGGATGTTTCTGGAACAGAGTTGGTGGTAAATGGGGTGCTGTTCCAGAAAAAAGGGGGAGGTAGACAGGTGCTGATGTATGTTAGCGTAATGCTAGACAACATAGAGAAGCGACAACCACGATGCACACAACATGCGGCAGGACTAGCAAAAATCATACAGAAAACAGCACATCTGGTGATGGGTCATAGCCTACATGTTTTAACAACACACAGTGTAGTGGCGTACGTACACTCACAGGCATTCACGCTGACACCTCTCAGACAACAGAGACTCAGCAAAATTTTAAATGCACCACACATTGTCTACACACATGAGGGAATCAACAGGGCAGATAAGATGAGGAAAGGATGAATCAAAATGTGAGGGGTAAATTAGCAAAGATTTGCTCTCAGACAGGACAGAACTGGGTGGATGCTTTGCCTCTTGCTGTTATGATCATAAGAGCTTCAGTGAACAGGAGCACAGGGTTCACTCCACATGAACTACAGACAGGAAGAACCATGCCAGGCCCTCAGGGCAAAGTAGCAGGTGTAGATGAGGTGGGAGCATTTAGGAGTCATCGACAGTATTTTCGTGAACTGCAAAATATGCTCTCAGTCTTTTCTAAACAGGTGACCTGTCAACTAGGAGAGAGCTCTGAGCACACGGTCCCACACTGGGTGCTGCTCAAGGTGATAAAGAGGAAGTGGTCTGAACCTCGCTGGACTGGTCCATACCAGGTGGTCGAACGGACATCCCACGCAGTTCGGCTGAAAGGGAAAGGAGAGACCTGGTACCACTGGAGCCAGTGTGCAGAGGCGCCGGAACCACGACGAAGCACTAGATTGATTCGGAAGAGATCACAAGAGTTGTGCCCAGAGCCGGCTGGCTCTGAGATAGTCACTCCCGTCATCGGGGCAGAATAATCCCCTGGGGGTGACCAACGGAGAGCGGGGCAGTCTACCCTTAACTCTGAAGAAAGAAGTTGCAAGTGCACCAGTGACTACGTGGACGTCTCCAATCAAGAAGGGTGTGATTAACAGTTATTTGGAAATATATTTATTTTTATTACATTTATTGTTGTTACTACTACTGAAGTAGTGGTAAAAGATTTCTTTTAAACTGTTAGTACTGTAAGAGTTTACAATTGATTGTTATTTTAGGAGAAAAGGAGATACTAACACAGGGTGAACATACATCAGAGTAGTGTGTTGTGTCTTTTGTGGAATATTAGTGTTCATCTGATTTTTTAAATATTGTAAATTAATAATCTAACAAAAGAGGATGACATCCATATACTTGGGTTACAGATCTTGGCGTGCATTGGCAAGTATGGCAAGCATAGCGGTAATAGTTTGTTGTGTGATACTGGTAACCACGGACGAGACAAAGTTAGGAATCGATAGTTGCGTGCGCACATACGGCGGCCTTGAATTGGAATACGTGCGGGGTTGTTCTACTACGTTTCAATTTGATTTGTGCTCAGTTTTGGAGAGAAGTGATTATCAGGAACCTTGCCGCCGTCTTAGGCTTATAGATTCGTATTTATGCGATAATCAGCAGATCACACAGGACTGTGTACTTAAAGGTAGTGCAGCATTCTCCTGGTGTCCCACCTGGAATAACGTTGGAGCGTATGCAGGGAGACAACGCAGTGATTGGTCTCCTTCTCGCCAGTGGCCTAACATTGCGCTCGCTCAAACTTGGAGCAATGGCAAGTGGATTATTGATTTATCATTGAAAGAAATGCAACAATCAATTCATTTTTTACCAGACAGTTCTCCTTCCAATTCATTCTGTTTGGTGTTAGGGGCAGGCCAACGTTTTGGATTAATTAAGATCAACATGATCAGTATAGAGCCCACATATTCTCCGACTTTGGAACAAGCTCCCAGTTCAGTTTTAAAGTTTGATTATAACATTCTCAAGCCTCAAGATGTACTTGCAATGGTTACCGGATATGCAGAAGATAACTTGTGGTTAAGATGGATGGAGCAAAGTGCCAAGGAACAGATGAAAGGGGACTGTGTGGCCTGTGCTTCGGCGCGGCCACGTTTGGTAACTGTACCAGCACCATTGTTCCCCAATGATACCTGGGGATATAATTGTATGATACAATTGACTAGAGAGCCTTCCCCTCTTGGCTGTGAGACTTTGAATGCTCTATATCCGGTTATTGATGCTCGTACTCAATCAGGTGCTTTCACCCCTCAAAAGGGGGATGAACCGTTGGACACTATGTTTGTTTTAACTACACCGTACAGAATGCCAAGTGGGTGTTAGGTGAGATACCAACTGATTGGTGCAATGTCATAGAGAAAGGTGGATCGACCGGGCGACAGGCGCGAAGTGGAGTGTATTATTATTGTGGCGGACAGAAATTGTTGATTCACATCCCTGCCGATTCTCAGGGGTTGTGTGCTATGGTTAGGTTGGTCTCTCCGTTGTTAATGATAGGAAATCGAAGAGAATTTCCGCATGTTGATTTTAATTGGTTTACCCCGCTGCGTCACAACCATAGACACAGGCGTTTTAGTTCGCTGGGAGATCATTTTGATTTGACACATAACTCTCCGACCTACATTGATTCTATCGGTGTTCCTCGGGGAGTTCCGAATCACTTTAAATTAGTTAATCAGATTGCTTCAGGTTTTGAGAATATACCGGTTATTGCTGCAATCTTCCCTATCACGCCTAACAAGAATGTCGATCGGATCAATTATGACCATTACAATGTTTTGCACCTTTCTAATTTGACCCGTGATGCCGTAGAAGGTCTAGCTGAACAACTTGCTCCAACTTCGTTGATGGCTGTCCAGAACCGTATGGCTTTGGACATGGTATTGGCTGAGAAAGGGGGCGTATGTGCCATGTTTGGGGATATGTGTTGTACTTTTATTCTGAACAACACCGCCCCGGATGGTAAAGTGGCTAGAGCTTTAGAGGGACTGCGATCTCTTTCTGAGACGATGCATGAACAATCTGGCATAGATAACCCCTTTGAAGACTGGATGTCATCCATTTTTGGGAAATGGAAACACTTTGCTATGTCTATAATGCTTAGTGCTGCTACATTTATTGGCTTGCTGGTTACCTGTGGTTGTTGCTGTGTACCCTGTATTAGATCTTTATGCTCTAGACCCATCGTTGCTACGATTGAAGGGAAGGACGGACGTCCTCCGCCATATCAGATGGCTTTGTTAACTGCTCCTCATCCACCTGAGGAGTATGACACTGTTTAGGAGTGGGGAATTAATCATTATAGGTGATCTCTTAAAAGAGATCAAAAGGGGGAATTGTGAGATTTACATATACTTGATTATTAACCAGGGTTTTGGTTGTCATGGGAAGAAACTCAACTTTAACCTAAGAAGGGAGGAAGAAGTCTCCCCAGAAAGAGGGTTTCGTGACTTAAACAATGGCCGTATAGCTGTAAACTTAAGGTCATCAAGAGGACACAGTTAGAAATTGACCAGAAAAGATACGATCAAACAGGGTGACAGGCCACCAGAAAATACAACTAGTGAGGCGACAGGATGCAAGGCCTATTCCAGTATACATTTACTGGACTAGACCTTGAAGTAACCAGCTGAACCAAGCAGGCTAAATTCCTGAGCTATAAAAGGACACATAACACATGAGAATGATTGTAGGACTCTATGTAAATAATAAACTTTATGTTAAGTAGTTATAGGGAGGAGCTAACATCTACTTTTGTATGAAGAAAGATGCCGTCCAAGGTTAAAACAGATTGCATTTGGTAGACAGAGCTCTCCCTCTCTCTTTGTCTCTGAATGTAGTCTCCAAAGGCCTTTGAATAAAGATCACCTATCCACTCATCCAACTCCTGACCCTTCTTCTGGATCGAACAACCCGGGTAGGTCAGGCTGGACCTCAACACTGCTTAGGGTGTGGCTGGGAGCAGCGTGAAAAGAGCGTAACGAGAGCTGATTTTTCAGCGATCCCACATTTCGGTCCGGTACTAAGAAGAGATTGGGCTTGCCCAATGCTGAGGGGGCCCTTTCCCACTCTGGGAGTCTCCCAGGGTCTGGGCCATCTGCTGGGGTGCATTGAAGCTGGACGCCTGTCCACTTTGTATTACTATGTCAGCAGAGGAGACATTGGAGCAGGTGCCTGAGCACATGGTCCTCGAGAAGTGGTGCTGCTGAAAAACCATACAACCTGTCAGCGTGCAACTCGCTACACAGACACACCTCAAGTTTCTTTAATTTTTGAAATGAAAATGAAGTTTCTACGTCAAAGTATGGCAATGTAGCGAATGTTTGTTTGTGGAGTTCTGTTTTTCCCAATTCATTCTCATGGGAAAAAGCCAAATTGGCCAAGTGATAAACATTTGGCTCTATGGAGACAAGGTTTTCACTTATCTGGAATATGAGCTCACTGTTACGCCGTAGGGGAGAGTCTCCAGAACGCCCTGAGGCGATTTGGTGTGTGTACTATGAAAACTGTGGCCACAGTCGCAAGGAGAAGTGCAACGTTTTAACTTTGATGGCAGTGGTGGGAAAATGAATGGGGGCTTAAGGAGAGAAGAGGCGGTGCTGGGCCGAAGATGAGGCGGTGCACGGGTTTATGGCCTGCCCCACATGAGAGAGCACCAATGTCCCTAAAAAACTGGAAAAAGTATTTGTCTGCTGCTTAGGGTGTGGCTGGGAGCAGCGTGAAAAGAGCGAAACGAGAGCTGATTTTTCAGCGATCCTGCATGTCGGCCCGGTAATAAGAAGAAATTGGGCTTGCCCAAAGTTGAGGGGGCCCTTTCCCACTCTGGGAGTCTCCCAGGGCCTGGGCCATCTGCTGGGGTGCATTGAAGCTGGACACCTGTCCACTTTGTATTACTATGTCAGCAGAGGAGACATTGGAGCAGGTACCTGAGCACATGGTCCTCGAGAAGTGGCGCTGCTGAAAAACCGTACAACCTATGAGCGTGCAACTCACTACACAAACACACCTCAAGTCTCTTGAAATTTTGAAATGAAAATGAAGTTTCTAAGTCAAAGGATGGCAACGTAGCGAATGTTTGTTTGTGGAGTTCTGTTTTTCCCATTCATTCTTATGGGAAAAAGCCAAATTGGCCAAGTGATAAACATTCGGCTCTACGGAGACAACGTTTTCACTTATCTGGAATATGAGCTCACTGTCACGCCGTAGGGGAGAGTCTCCAGAACGCCCTGAGGCGATTTGGTGTGTGTACTATGAAAACTGTGGCCACAGTCGCGAGGAGAAGTGTAACCTTCAACTTTGATGGCAGTGGTGGGACAATGAATGGGGGCTTATGGAGAGAAGAGGCGGTGCTGGGCCGAAGATGAGGCTCGCCGTTTAAATTTCACAAGGTGCACGGGTTTATGGCCTGCCCAACATGAGAGAGCACCAATGTCCCTAAAAAACTGGAAAAATATTTGTCTGCTGCTTAGGGTGTGGCAGGGAGCAAGGTGAAAAGAGCGAAACGAGAGCTGATTTTTCAGCGGTCCCGCATGTCGGCCCGGCACGAAGAAGAGATTGGGATTGCCCAATGCTGAGGGGGCCCTTTCCCACTCTAGGAGTCTCCCAGGGCCTGGGCCATCTGCTGGGGTGCATTGAAGCTGGACGCCTGTCCACTTTGTATTACTATGTCAGCAGAGGAGACATTGGAGCAAGTACCTGAGCACATGGTCCTCGAGTAGTGGCGCTGCTGAAAAACCATACAACCTATCAGCGTGCAACTCGCTACACAAACACACCTCAAGTTTCTTGAATTTTTGAAATGACAATAAAGTTTTTACGTCAAAGTATGGCAACGTAGCGAATGTTTGTTTGTGGAGTTCTGTTTTTCCCATTCATTCTTATGGGAAAAAGCCAAATTGGCCAAGTGATAAACATTTGGCTCTACGGAGACAACGTTTTCACTTATCTGGAATATGAGCTCACTTAGACTGTGGGGAAAAGCGCTTTGAAAAAGTTTGTTGACACATGCACCATTGACCAATAGGCAGTGCAGCAAAAGGCCTGAAAAGTCTTTAGAAGGCTTAGTTGAGCCTGTTTCCAGGCCCCTGCATAGGAGACTGTGGGGAAAAGCGCTTTGAAAAAGTTTGTTGACACATGCACCATTGGCCAATACGCAGTGCAGCAACAGGCCTGAAAAGTCTTTAGAAGGCTTAGTTGAGCCTGTTTACAGCCCCCTGCATAGGAGACTGTGGGTAAAAGCGCTTTGAAAAGTTTGTTGACACGTGCACCACTGGCCAATGCGCAGTGCAGCAACAGGCCTGAAAAGTCTTTAGAAGGCTTTGTTGGGTTAGGGTTAGGCCGATATCGGCCGTTTTACAGAATTACGAGCGTGAAACTGTAGGAAAATGCATTTCAGAAGCTCTTTCTACCACATTCATCATGTTGGCCAAAACTGCACAGCAAAATGCCTGTAATGTGTTCTGAAAGCCAAGTTGAGCCTTTTTGTGGAACTACGAAAGCGAAACTGTAGGAAAATGCATTTCAGAAGCTCTTTCTACCACATTCATCATGTTGGCCAAAACTGCACAGCAAAATGCCTGTAATGTGTTCTGAAAGCCAAGTTGAGCCTTTTTGAAGAACTACGAACACGAAACTGAGAAAATGCATTTCAGAAGCTTTTGCTGCCAGATTCAGCATGTTGGCCCCTACTATACAGCAAATTGCCTGCATTGTGTTCACAAAGCCGATTTCGGCCGTTTTACAGAACTACGAGCGCTAATCTGTAGGAAAATGCATTTCAGAAACTCTTTCTACCACATTCATCATGTTGGCCAAAACTGCACAGCAAAATGCCTGTAATGTGTTCTGAAAGCCAAGTTCAGCCTTTTTGTAGAACTACGAACGCGAAACTGTTGGAAAATGCATTTCAGAAGCTCTTTCTACGACATTCATCATGTTGGCCACAACTGCACAGCAAAATGCCTGTATTGTGTTCTGAAAGCCAAGTTGAGCCTTTTTGTAGAACTAAAAACACGAAACTGAGAAAATGCATTTGAGAAGCTTTTGCTGCCAGATTCAGCATGTTGGGCCTACTATACAGCAAATTGCCTGTATTGTGTTCACAAAGCCGATTTCGGCCGTTTTACAGAACTCCGAGCGTGAAACTGTAGGAAAATGCATTTCAGAAGCTCTTTCTACCACATTCATCATGTTGGCCAAAACTGCACAGCAAAATGCCTGTAATGTGTTCTGAAAGCCAAGTTGAGCCTTTTTGTAGAACGAACACAAAACTGAGAAAATGCATTTGAGAAGCTTTTGCTGCCAGATTATGCATGTTGGCCCTACTATACAGCAAATTGCCGGTCTTGTGTTCACCAAGCCGATTTCGGCCGTTTTACAGAACTATGAGCGCTAAACTGTAGGAAAATGCATTTCAGAAGCTCTTTCTACCACATTCATCATGTTGGCCAAAACTGCACAGCAAAATGTCTGTATTGTGTTCTGAAAGCCAAGTTGAGCCTTTTTATAGAACAACGAACACGAAACTGAGAAAATGCATTTGAGAAGCTTTTGCTGCCAGATTCAGCATGTTGGCCCTACTACACAGCAAATTGCCTGTATTGTGTTCAAAAAGCCGATTTCGGCCGCTTTACAGAACTACGAGCGCTAGACTGTAGGAAGATGCATTTCAGAAGCTCTTTCTACCACATGCATCATGTTGGCCAAAACTGCACAGCAAAATGCCTGTAATGTGTTCTGAAAGCCAAGTTGAGCCTTTTTGTAGAACTACGAACACGAAACTGAGAAAATGCTTTTGAGAAGCTTTTGTTGCCAGATTCAGCATGTTGGCCCTGCTATACAGCAAATTGCCTGTATTGTGTTCACAAACCCGATTTCGGCCGTTTTACAGATCTCCGAGCGTGAAACTGTCGGAAAATGCATTTCAGAAGCTCTTTCTACCACATTCATCATGTTGGCCAAAACTGCACAGCAAAATGCCTGTATTGTGTTCTGAAGGCCAAGTTGAGCCTTTTTGTAGAACTACGAACACGAAACTGAGAAAATGCATTTGAGAAGCTTTTGCTGCAAGATTCAGCATGTTTGCCCCTACTATACAGCAAATTGCCTGTATTGTGTTCACAAAGCCGATTTCGGCCGTTTTACAGAACTACGAGCGCTAAACTGTAGGAAAATGCATTTCAGAAGCTCTTTCGACCACATTCATCATGTTGGCCAAAACTGCACAGCAAAATGCCTGTAATGTGTTCTGAAAGCCAAGTTGAGCCTTTTTGTAGAACAACGAACACGAAACTGAGAAAATGCATTTGAGAAGCTTTTGCTGCCAGATTATGCATGTTGGCCCTACTATACAGCAAATTGCCTGTCTTGTGTTCACAAAGCCGATTTCGGCCATTTTACAGAACTCCGAGCGTGAAACTGTAGGAAAATACATTTCAGAAGCTCTTTCTACCACATTCATCATGTTGGCCAAAACTGCACAGCAAAATGCCTGTAATGTGTTCTGAAAGCCAAGTTGAGCCTTTTTGTAGAACTACGAACACGAAACTGAGAAAATGCTTTTGAGAAGCTTTTGCTGCCAGATTCAGCATGTTGGCCCTGCTATACAGCAAATTGCCTGTATTGTGTTCACAAACCCGATTTCGGCCGTTTTACAGATCTCCGAGCGTGAAACTGTCGGAAAATGCATTTCAGAAGCTCTTTCTACCACATTCATCATGTTGGCCAAAACTGCACAGCAAAATGCCTGTATTGTGTTCTGAAGGCCAAGTTGAGCCTTTTTGTAGAACTACGAACGCGAAACTGAGAAAATGCATTTGAGAAGCTTTTGCTGCAAGATTCAGCATGTTTGCCCCTACTATACAGCAAATTTCCTGTATTGTGTTCACAAACCCGATTTCGGCCGTTTTACAGATCTCCGAGTGTGAAACTGTCGGAAAATGCATTTCAGAAGCTCTTTCTACCACATTCATCATGTTGGCCAAAACTGCACAGCAAGATGCCTGTATTGTGTTCTGAAGGCCAAGTTGAGCCTTTTTGTAGAACTACGAACACGAAACTGAGAAAATGCATTTGAGAAGCTTTTGCTGCAAGATTCAGCATGTTTGCCCCTACTATACAGCAAATTGCCTGTATTGTGTTCACAAAGCCGATTTCGGCCGTTTTACAGAACTACGAGCGCTAAACTGTAGGAAAATGCATTTCAGAAGCTCTTTCGACCACATTCATCATGTTGGCCAAAACTGCACAGCAAAATGCCTGTAATGTGTTCTGAAAGCCAAGTTGAGCCTTTTTGTAGAACAACGAACACGAAACTGAGAAAATGCATTTGAGAAGCTTTTGCTGCCAGATTATGCATGTTGGCCCTACTATACAGCAAATTGCCTGTCTTGTGTTCACAAAGCCGATTTCGGCCGCTTTACAGAACTACGAGCGTGAAACTGTAGGAAAATGCATTTCAGAAGCTCTTTCTACCACATTCATCATGTTGGCCAAAACTGCACAGCAAAATGCCTGTAATGTGTTCTGAAAGCCAAGTTGAGCCTTTTTGTAGAACTACGAACACGAAACTGAGAAAATGCTTTTGAGAAGCTTTTGCTGCCAGATTCAGCATGTTGGCCCTGCTATACAGCAAATTGCCTGTATTGTGTTCACAAACCCGATTTCGGCCGTTTTACAGATCTCCGAGCGTGAAACTGTCGGAAAATGCATTTCAGAAGCTCTTTCTACCACATTCATCATGTTGGCCAAAACTGCACAGCAAAATGCCTGTATTGTGTTCTGAAGGCCAAGTTGAGCCTTTTTGTAGAACTACGAACACGAAACTGAGAAAATGCATTTGAGAAGCTTTTGCTGCAAGATTCAGCATGTTTGCCCCTACTATACAGCAAATTTCCTGTATTGTGTTCACAAGGCCGATTTCGGCCGTTTTACAGAACTACGAGCGCTAAACTGTAGGAAAATGCATTTCAGAAGCTCTTTCGACCACATTCATCATGTTGGCCAAAACTGCACAGCAAAATGCCTGTAATGTGTTCTGAAAGCCAAGTTGAGCCTTTTTGTAGAACTACGAACGCGAAACTGTAGGAAATTGCATTTCAGAAGCTCTTTCTACCACATTCATCATGTTGGCCAAAACTGCACAGCAAAATGCCTGTAATGTGTTCTGAAAGCCAAGTTGAGCCTTTTTGTAGAACAACGAACACAAAACTGAGAAAATGCATTTGAGAAGCTTTTGCTGCCAGATTATGCATGTTGGCCCTACTATACAGCAAATTGCCGGTCTTGTGTTCACCAAGCCGATTTCGGCCGTTTCACAGAACTACGAGCGTGAAACTGTAGGAAAATGCATGTCAGAGGCTCTTTCTACCACATGCATCATGTTGGCCACAACTGCACAGCAAAATGCCTGTCATGTGGGTTCCGACAGCCAAGTTGAGCCTTTTTGTAGAACTGCGAACGCGAAACTGAGAAAATGCATTTGAGAAGCTTTTGCTGCAAGATTCAGCAGTTGGCCCCTACCATACAGCAAATGGCCTGTATTGTGTTCACCAAGCCGATTTCGGCCGTTTCACAGAACTACGAGCGTGAAACTGTAGGAAAATGCATGTCAGAGGCTCTTTCTACCACATGCATCATGTTGGCCACAACTGCACAGCAAAATGCCTGTTATGTGTGTTCCGACAGCCAAGTTGAGCCTTTTTGTAGAACTGCCAACGCGAAACTGAGAAAATGCATTTGAGAAGCTTTTGCTGCAAGATTCAGCAGTTGGCCCCTACTATACAGCAAATTGCCTGTATTGTGTTCACCACGCCGATTTCGGCCGTTTCACAGAACTACGAGCGTGAAACTGTAGGAAAATGCATGTCAGAGGCTCTTTCTACCACATGCATCATGTTGGCCACAACTGCACAGCAAAATGCCTGTAATGTGTGTTCCGACAGCCAAGTTGAGCCTTTTTGTAGAACTGCCAACGCGAAACTGAGAAAATGCATTTGAGAAGCTTTTGCTGCAAGATTCAGCAGTTGGCCCCTACTATACAGCAAATTGCCTGTATTGTGTTCACAAAGCCGATTTCGGCCGTTTTACAGAACTACGCGCGCTAAACTGTAGGAAAATGCATTTCAGAAGCTCTTTCTACCACATTCATCATGTTGGCCAAAACTGCACAGCAAAATGTCTGTATTGTGTTCTGAAAGCCAAGTTGAGCCTTTTTATAGAACAACGAACACGAAACTGAGAAAATGCATTTGAGAAGCTTTTGCTGCCAGATTCAGCATGTTGGCCCTACTACACAGCAAATTGCCTGTATTGTGTTCAAAAAGCCGCTTTCGGCCGCTTTACAGAACTACGAGCGCTAGACTGTAGGAAGATGCATTTCAGAAGCTCTTTCTACCACATTCATCATGTTGGCCAAAACTGCACAGCAAAATGCCTGTCATGTGTTCTGAAAGCCAAGTTGAGCCTTTTTGTAGAACTACGAACACGAAACTGAGAAAATGCTTTTGAGAAGCTTTTGTTGCCAGATTCAGCATGTTGGCCCTGCTATACAGCAAATTGCCTGTATTGTGTTCACAAACCCGATTTCGGCCGTTTTACAGATCTCCGAGCGTGAAACTGTCGGAAAATGCATTTCAGAAGCTCTTTCTACCACATTCATCATGTTGGCCAAAACTGCACAGCAAAATGCCTGTATTGTGTTCTGAAGGCCAAGTTGAGCCTTTTTGTAGAACTACGAACACGAAACTGAGAAAATGCATTTGAGAAGCTTTTGCTGCAAGATTCAGCATGTTTGCCCCTACTATACAGCAAATTGCCTGTATTGTGTTCACAAAGCCGATTTCGGCCGTTTTACAGAACTACGAGCGCTAAACTGTAGGAAAATGCATTTCAGAAGCTCTTTCGACCACATTCATCATGTTGGCCAAAACTGCACAGCAAAATGCCTGTAATGTGTTCTGAAAGCCAAGTTGAGCCTTTTTGTAGAACAACGAACACGAAACTGAGAAAATGCATTTGAGAAGCTTTTGCTGCCAGATTATGCATGTTGGCCCTACTATACAGCAAATTGCCTGTCTTGTGTTCACAAAGCCGATTTCGGCCATTTTACAGAACTCCAAGCGTGAAACTGTAGGAAAATACATTTCAGAAGCTCTTTCTACCACATTCATCATGTTGGCCAAAACTGCACAGCAAAATGCCTGTAATGTGTTCTGAAAGCCAAGTTGAGCCTTTTTGTAGAACTACGAACACGAAACTGAGAAAATGCTTTTGAGAAGCTTTTGCTGCCAGATTCAGCATGTTGGCCCTGCTATACAGCAAATTGCCTGTATTGTGTTCACAAACCCGATTTCGGCCGTTTTACAGATCTCCGAGCGTGAAACTGTCGGAAAATGCATTTCAGAAGCTCTTTCTACCACATTCATCATGTTGGCCAAAACTGCACAGCAAAATGCCTGTAATGTGTTCTGAAAGCCAAGTTGAGCCTTTTTGTAGAACTACGAACGCGAAACTGTAGGAAATTGCATTTCAGAAGCTCTTTCTACCACATTCATCATGTTGGCCACAACTGCACAGCAAAATGCCTGTATTGTGTTCTGAAAGCCAAGTTGAGCCTTTTTGTAGGCCTAAAGACACGAAACTGAGAAAATGCATTTGAGAAGCTTTTGCTGCCAGATTATGCATGTTGGCCCTACTATACAGCAAATTGCCTGTCTTGTGTTCACAAAGCCGATTTCGGCCATTTTACAGAACTCCGAGCGTGAAACTGTAGGAAAATACATTTCAGAAGCTCTTTCTACCACATTCATCATGTTGGCCAAAACTGCACAGCAAAATGCCTGTAATGTGTTCTGAAAGCCAAGTTGAGCCTTTTTGTAGAACTACGAACACGAAACTGAGAAAATGCTTTTGAGAAGCTTTTGTTGCCAGATTCAGCATGTTGGCCCTGCTATACAGCAAATTGCCTGTATTGTGTTCACAAACCCGATTTCGGCCGTTTTACAGATCTCCGAGCGTGAAACTGTCGGAAAATGCATTTCAGAAGCTCTTTCTACCACATTCATCATGTTGGCCAAAACTGCACAGCAAAATGCCTGTATTGTGTTCTGAAGGCCAAGTTGAGCCTTTTTGTAGAACTACGAACACGAAACTGAGAAAATGCATTTGAGAAGCTTTTGCTGCAAGATTCAGCATGTTTGCCCCTACTATACAGCAAATTGCCTGTATTGTGTTCACAAAGCCGATTTCGGCCGTTTTACAGAACTACGAGCGCTAAACTGTAGGAAAATGCATTTCAGAAGCTCTTTCGACCACATTCATCATGTTGGCCAAAACTGCACAGCAAAATGCCTGTAATGTGTTCTGAAAGCCAAGTTGAGCCTTTTTGTAGAACTACGAACACGAAACTGAGAAAATGCTTTTGAGAAGCTTTTGCTGCCAGATTCAGCATGTTGGCCCTGCTATACAGCAAATTGCCTGTATTGTGTTCACAAACCCGATTTCGGCCGTTTTACAGATCTCCGAGCGTGAAACTGTCGGAAAATGCATTTCAGAAGCTCTTTCTACCACATTCATCATGTTGGCCAAAACTGCACAGCAAAATGCCTGTAATGTGTTCTGAAAGCCAAGTTGAGCCTTTTTGTAGAACTACGAACGCGAAACTGTAGGAAATTGCATTTCAGAAGCTCTTTCTACCACATTCATCATGTTGGCCACAACTGCACAGCAAAATGCCTGTATTGTGTTCTGAAAGCCAAGTTGAGCCTTTTTGTAGGCCTAAAGACACGAAACTGAGAAAATGCATTTGAGAAGCTTTTGCTGCCAGATTCAGCATGTTGGCCCCTACTATACAGCAAATTGCCTGTATTGTGTTCACCAAGCCGATATCGGCCGATTTGAGGAACTCCGAACGTGAAACTGTAGGAAAATGCATTTCAGAAGCTCTTTCTACCACATTCATCATGGTGGCCTAAACTGCACAGCAAAACACCTGTAATGTGTTTTGAAAGCCAAGTTTAGCCTTTTTGTAGAACAACGAACACGAAACTGAGAAAATGCATTTGAGAAGCTTTTGCTGCCAGATTCAGCATGTTGGCCCTAGTATACAGCAAATTGCCTTTATTGTGTTCACAAAGCCGATTTCGGCCGTTTTACAGAACTACGAGCGCTAAACTGTAGGAAAATGCATTTCAGAAGCTCTTTCTACCACATTCATCATGTTGGCCAAAACTGCACAGCAAAATGGCTGTAATGTGTTCTGAAAGCCAAGTTGAGCCTTTTTGTAGAACTACGAACGCGAAACTGTAGGAAAATGCATGTCAGAGGCTCTTTCTACCACATGCATCATGTTGGCCACAACTGCACAGCAAAATGCCTGTTATGTGTGTTCCGACAGCCAAGTTGAGCCTTTTTGTAGAACTGCGAACGCGAAACTGAGAAAATGCATTTGAGAAGCTTTTGCTGCAAGATTCAGCAGTTGGCCCCTACCATACAGCAAATGGCCTGTATTGTGTTCACCAAGCCGATTTCGGCCGTTTCACAGAACTACGAGCGTGAAACTGTAGGAAAATGCATGTCAGAGGCTCTTTCTACCACATGCATCATGTTGGCCACAACTGCACAGCAAAATGCCTGTAATGTGTGTTCCGACAGCCAAGTTGAGCCTTTTTGTAGAACTACGAACACGAAACTGAGAAAATGCTTTTGAGAAGCTTTTGCTGCCAGATTCAGCATGTTGGCCCTGCTATACAGCAAATTGCCTGTATTGTGTTCACAAACCCGATTTCGGCCGTTTTACAGATCTCCGAGCGTGAAACTGTCGGAAAATGCATTTCAGAAGCTCTTTCTACCACATTCATCATGTTGGCCAAAACTGCACAGCAAAATGCCTGTAATGTGTTCTGAAAGCCAAGTTGAGCCTTTTTGTAGAACTACGAACGCGAAACTGTAGGAAATTGCATTTCAGAAGCTCTTTCTACCACATTCATCATGTTGGCCACAACTGCACAGCAAAATGCCTGTATTGTGTTCTGAAAGCCAAGTTGAGCCTTTTTGTAGGCCTAAAGACACGAAACTGAGAAAATGCATTTGAGAAGCTTTTGCTGCCAGATTCAGCATGTTGGCCCCTACTATACAGCAAATTGCCTGTATTGTGTTCACCAAGCCGATATCGGCCGATTTGAGGAACTCCGAACGTGAAACTGTAGGAAAATGCATTTCAGAAGCTCTTTCTACCACATTCATCATGGTGGCCTAAACTGCACAGCAAAACACCTGTAATGTGTTTTGAAAGCCAAGTTTAGCCTTTTTGTAGAACAACGAACACGAAACTGAGAAAATGCATTTGAGAAGCTTTTGCTGCCAGATTCAGCATGTTGGCCCTAGTATACAGCAAATTGCCTTTATTGTGTTCACAAAGCCGATTTCGGCCGTTTTACAGAACTACGAGCGCTAAACTGTAGGAAAATGCATTTCAGAAGCTCTTTCTACCACATTCATCATGTTGGCCAAAACTGCACAGCAAAATGGCTGTAATGTGTTCTGAAAGCCAAGTTGAGCCTTTTTGTAGAACTACGAACGCGAAACTGTAGGAAAATGCATGTCAGAGGCTCTTTCTACCACATGCATCATGTTGGCCACAACTGCACAGCAAAATGCCTGTTATGTGTGTTCCGACAGCCAAGTTGAGCCTTTTTGTAGAACTGCGAACGCGAAACTGAGAAAATGCATTTGAGAAGCTTTTGCTGCAAGATTCAGCAGTTGGCCCCTACCATACAGCAAATGGCCTGTATTGTGTTCACCAAGCCGATTTCGGCCGTTTCACAGAACTACGAGCGTGAAACTGTAGGAAAATGCATGTCAGAGGCTCTTTCTACCACATGCATCATGTTGGCCACAACTGCACAGCAAAATGCCTGTAATGTGTGTTCCGACAGCCAAGTTGAGCCTTTTTGTAGAACTACGAACACGAAACTGAGAAAATGCTTTTGAGAAGCTTTTGCTGCCAGATTCAGCATGTTGGCCCTGCTATACAGCAAATTGCCTGTATTGTGTTCACAAACCCGATTTCGGCCGTTTTACAGATCTCCGAGCGTGAAACTGTCGGAAAATGCATTTCAGAAGCTCTTTCTACCACATTCATCATGTTGGCCAAAACTGCACAGCAAAATGCCTGTAATGTGTTCTGAAAGCCAAGTTGAGCCTTTTTGTAGAACTACGAACGCGAAACTGTAGGAAATTGCATTTCAGAAGCTCTTTCTACCACATTCATCATGTTGGCCACAACTGCACAGCAAAATGCCTGTATTGTGTTCTGAAAGCCAAGTTGAGCCTTTTTGTAGGCCTAAAGACAAGAAACTGAGAAAATGCATTTGAGAAGCTTTTGCTGCCAGATTCAGCATGTTGGCCCCTACTATACAGCAAATTGCCTGTATTGTGTTCACCAAGCCGATATCGGCCGATTTGAGGAACTCCGAACGTGAAACTGTAGGAAAATGCATTTCAGAAGCTCTTTCTACCACATTCATCATGGTGGCCTAAACTGCACAGCAAAACACCTGTAATGTGTTTTGAAAGCCAAGTTTAGCCTTTTTGTAGAACAACGAACACGAAACTGAGAAAATGCATTTGAGAAGCTTTTGCTGCCAGATTCAGCATGTTGGCCCTAGTATACAGCAAATTGCCTTTATTGTGTTCACAAAGCCGATTTCGGCCGTTTTACAGAACTACGAGCGCTAAACTGTAGGAAAATGCATTTCAGAAGCTCTTTCTACCACATTCATCATGTTGGCCAAAACTGCACAGCAAAATGGCTGTAATGTGTTCTGAAAGCCAAGTTGAGCCTTTTTGTAGAACTACGAACGCGAAACTGTAGGAAAATGCATGTCAGAGGCTCTTTCTACCACATGCATCATGTTGGCCACAACTGCACAGCAAAATGCCTGTTATGTGTGTTCCGACAGCCAAGTTGAGCCTTTTTGTAGAACTGCGAACGCGAAACTGAGAAAATGCATTTGAGAAGCTTTTGCTGCAAGATTCAGCAGTTGGCCCCTACCATACAGCAAATGGCCTGTATTGTGTTCACCAAGCCGATTTCGGCCGTTTCACAGAACTACGAGCGTGAAACTGTAGGAAAATGCATGTCAGAGGCTCTTTCTACCACATGCATCATGTTGGCCACAACTGCACAGCAAAATGCCTGTAATGTGTGTTCCGACAGCCAAGTTGAGCCTTTTTGTAGAACTGCCAACGCGAAACTGAGAAAATGCATTTGAGAAGCTTTTGCTGCAAGATTCAGCAGTTGGCCCCTACTATACAGCAAATGGCCTGTATTGTGTTCACCACGCCGATTTCGGCCGTTTCACAGAACTACGAGCGTGAAACTGTAGGAAAATGCATGTCAGAGGCTCTTTCTACCACATGCATCATGTTGGCCACAACTGCACAGCAAAATGCCTGTCATGTGGGTTCCGACAGCCAAGTTGAGCCTTTTTGTAGAACTGCGAACGCGAAACTGAGAAAATGCATTTGAGAAGCTTTTGCTGCAAGATTCAGCAGTTGGCCCCTACCATACAGCAAATGGCCTGTATTGTGTTCACCAAGCCGATTTCGGCCGTTTCACAGAACTACGAGCGTGAAACTGTAGGAAAATGCATGTCAGAGGCTCTTTCTACCACATGCATCATGTTGGCCACAACTGCACAGCAAAATGCCTGTAATGTGTGTTCCGACAGCCAAGTTGAGCCTTTTTGTAGAACTGCCAACGCGAAACTGAGAAAATGCATTTGAGAAGCTTTTGCTGCAAGATTCAGCAGTTGGCCCCTACTATACAGCAAATTGCCTGTATTGTGTTCACCACGCCGATTTCGGCCGTTTCACAGAACTACGAGCGTGAAACTGTAGGAAAATGCATGTCAGAGGCTCTTTCTACCACATGCATCATGTTGGCCACAACTGCACAGCAAAATGCCTGTAATGTGTGTTCCGACAGCCAAGTTGAGCCTTTTTGTAGAACTGCCAACGCGAAACTGAGAAAATGCATTTGAGAAGCTTTTGCTGCAAGATTCAGCAGTTGGCCCCTACTATACAGCAAATTGCCTGTATTGTGTTCACAAAGCCGATTTCGGCCGTTTTACAGAACTACGCGCGCTAAACTGTAGGAAAATGCATTTCAGAAGCTCTTTCGACCACATTCATCATGTTGGCCAAAACTGCACAGCAAAATGCCTGTAATGTGTTCTGAAAGCCAAGTTGAGCCTTTTTGTAGAACAACGAACACGAAACTGAGAAAATGCATTTGAGAAGCTTTTGCTGCCAGATTATGCATGTTGGCCCTACTATACAGCAAATTGCCTGTCTTGTGTTCACAAAGCCGATTTCGGCCATTTTACAGAACTCCGAGCGTGAAACTGTAGGAAAATACATTTCAGAAGCTCTTTCTACCACATTCATCATGTTGGCCAAAACTGCACAGCAAAATGCCTGTAATGTGTTCTGAAAGCCAAGTTGAGCCTTTTTGTAGAACTACGAACACGAAACTGAGAAAATGCTTTTGAGAAGCTTTTGCTGCCAGATTCAGCATGTTGGCCCTGCTATACAGCAAATTGCCTGTATTGTGTTCACAAACCCGATTTCGGCCGTTTTACAGATCTCCGAGCGTGAAACTGTCGGAAAATGCATTTCAGAAGCTCTTTCTACCACATTCATCATGTTGGCCAAAACTGCACAGCAAAATGCCTGTATTGTGTTCTGAAGGCCAAGTTGAGCCTTTTTGTAGAACTACGAACGCGAAACTGAGAAAATGCATTTGAGAAGCTTTTGCTGCAAGATTCAGCATGTTTGCCCCTACTATACAGCAAATTTCCTGTATTGTGTTCACAAACCCGATTTCGGCCGTTTTACAGATCTCCGAGTGTGAAACTGTCGGAAAATGCATTTCAGAAGCTCTTTCTACCACATTCATCATGTTGGCCAAAACTGCACAGCAAAATGCCTGTATTGTGTTCTGAAGGCCAAGTTGAGCCTTTTTGTAGAACTACGAACACGAAACTGAGAAAATGCATTTGAGAAGCTTTTGCTGCAAGATTCAGCATGTTTGCCCCTACTATACAGCAAATTGCCTGTATTGTGTTCACAAAGCCGATTTCGGCCGTTTTACAGAACTACGAGCGCTAAACTGTAGGAAAATGCATTTCAGAAGCTCTTTCGACCACATTCATCATGTTGGCCAAAACTGCACAGCAAAATGCCTGTAATGTGTTCTGAAAGCCAAGTTGAGCCTTTTTGTAGAACAACGAACACGAAACTGAGAAAATGCATTTGAGAAGCTTTTGCTGCCAGATTATGCATGTTGGCCCTACTATACAGCAAATTGCCTGTCTTGTGTTCACAAAGCCGATTTCGGCCGCTTTACAGAACTACGAGCGTGAAACTGTAGGAAAATGCATTTCAGAAGCTCTTTCTACCACATGCATCATGTTGGCCAAAACTGCACAGCAAAATGCCTGTAATGTGTTCTGAAAGCCAAGTTGAGCCTTTTTGTAGAACTACGAACACGAAACTGAGAAAATGCTTTTGAGAAGCTTTTGCTGCCAGATTCAGCATGTTGGCCCTGCTATACAGCAAATTGCCTGTATTGTGTTCACAAACCCGATTTCGGCCGTTTTACAGATCTCCGAGCGTGAAACTGTCGGAAAATGCATTTCAGAAGCTCTTTCTACCACATTCATCATGTTGGCCAAAACTGCACAGCAAAATGCCTGTAATGTGTTCTGAAAGCCAAGTTGAGCCTTTTTGTAGAACTACGAACGCGAAACTGTAGGAAATTGCATTTCAGAAGCTCTTTCTACCACATTCATCATGTTGGCCACAACTGCACAGCAAAATGCCTGTATTGTGTTCTGAAAGCCAAGTTGAGCCTTTTTGTAGGCCTAAAGACACGAAACTGAGAAAATGCATTTGAGAAGCTTTTGCTGCCAGATTCAGCATGTTGGCCCCTACTATACAGCAAATTGCCTGTATTGTGTTCACCAAGCCGATATCGGCCGATTTGAGGAACTCCGAACGTGAAACTGTAGGAAAATGCATTTCAGAAGCTCTTTCTACCACATTCATCATGGTGGCCTAAACTGCACAGCAAAACACCTGTAATGTGTTTTGAAAGCCAAGTTTAGCCTTTTTGTAGAACAACGAACACGAAACTGAGAAAATGCATTTGAGAAGCTTTTGCTGCCAGATTCAGCATGTTGGCCCTAGTATACAGCAAATTGCCTTTATTGTGTTCACAAAGCCGATTTCGGCCGTTTTACAGAACTACGAGCGCTAAACTGTAGGAAAATGCATTTCAGAAGCTCTTTCTACCACATTCATCATGTTGGCCAAAACTGCACAGCAAAATGGCTGTAATGTGTTCTGAAAGCCAAGTTGAGCCTTTTTGTAGAACTACGAACGCGAAACTGTAGGAAAATGCATGTCAGAGGCTCTTTCTACCACATGCATCATGTTGGCCACAACTGCACAGCAAAATGCCTGTTATGTGTGTTCCGACAGCCAAGTTGAGCCTTTTTGTAGAACTGCGAACGCGAAACTGAGAAAATGCATTTGAGAAGCTTTTGCTGCAAGATTCAGCAGTTGGCCCCTACCATACAGCAAATGGCCTGTATTGTGTTCACCAAGCCGATTTCGGCCGTTTCACAGAACTACGAGCGTGAAACTGTAGGAAAATGCATGTCAGAGGCTCTTTCTACCACATGCATCATGTTGGCCACAACTGCACAGCAAAATGCCTGTAATGTGTGTTCCGACAGCCAAGTTGAGCCTTTTTGTAGAACTACGAACACGAAACTGAGAAAATGCTTTTGAGAAGCTTTTGCTGCCAGATTCAGCATGTTGGCCCTGCTATACAGCAAATTGCCTGTATTGTGTTCACAAACCCGATTTCGGCCGTTTTACAGATCTCCGAGCGTGAAACTGTCGGAAAATGCATTTCAGAAGCTCTTTCTACCACATTCATCATGTTGGCCAAAACTGCACAGCAAAATGCCTGTAATGTGTTCTGAAAGCCAAGTTGAGCCTTTTTGTAGAACTACGAACGCGAAACTGTAGGAAATTGCATTTCAGAAGCTCTTTCTACCACATTCATCATGTTGGCCACAACTGCACAGCAAAATGCCTGTATTGTGTTCTGAAAGCCAAGTTGAGCCTTTTTGTAGGCCTAAAGACAAGAAACTGAGAAAATGCATTTGAGAAGCTTTTGCTGCCAGATTCAGCATGTTGGCCCCTACTATACAGCAAATTGCCTGTATTGTGTTCACCAAGCCGATATCGGCCGATTTGAGGAACTCCGAACGTGAAACTGTAGGAAAATGCATTTCAGAAGCTCTTTCTACCACATTCATCATGGTGGCCTAAACTGCACAGCAAAACACCTGTAATGTGTTTTGAAAGCCAAGTTTAGCCTTTTTGTAGAACAACGAACACGAAACTGAGAAAATGCATTTGAGAAGCTTTTGCTGCCAGATTCAGCATGTTGGCCCTAGTATACAGCAAATTGCCTTTATTGTGTTCACAAAGCCGATTTCGGCCGTTTTACAGAACTACGAGCGCTAAACTGTAGGAAAATGCATTTCAGAAGCTCTTTCTACCACATTCATCATGTTGGCCAAAACTGCACAGCAAAATGGCTGTAATGTGTTCTGAAAGCCAAGTTGAGCCTTTTTGTAGAACTACGAACGCGAAACTGTAGGAAAATGCATGTCAGAGGCTCTTTCTACCACATGCATCATGTTGGCCACAACTGCACAGCAAAATGCCTGTTATGTGTGTTCCGACAGCCAAGTTGAGCCTTTTTGTAGAACTGCGAACGCGAAACTGAGAAAATGCATTTGAGAAGCTTTTGCTGCAAGATTCAGCAGTTGGCCCCTACCATACAGCAAATGGCCTGTATTGTGTTCACCAAGCCGATTTCGGCCGTTTCACAGAACTACGAGCGTGAAACTGTAGGAAAATGCATGTCAGAGGCTCTTTCTACCACATGCATCATGTTGGCCACAACTGCACAGCAAAATGCCTGTAATGTGTGTTCCGACAGCCAAGTTGAGCCTTTTTGTAGAACTGCCAACGCGAAACTGAGAAAATGCATTTGAGAAGCTTTTGCTGCAAGATTCAGCAGTTGGCCCCTACTATACAGCAAATGGCCTGTATTGTGTTCACCACGCCGATTTCGGCCGTTTCACAGAACTACGAGCGTGAAACTGTAGGAAAATGCATGTCAGAGGCTCTTTCTACCACATGCATCATGTTGGCCACAACTGCACAGCAAAATGCCTGTCATGTGGGTTCCGACAGCCAAGTTGAGCCTTTTTGTAGAACTGCGAACGCGAAACTGAGAAAATGCATTTGAGAAGCTTTTGCTGCAAGATTCAGCAGTTGGCCCCTACCATACAGCAAATGGCCTGTATTGTGTTCACCAAGCCGATTTCGGCCGTTTCACAGAACTACGAGCGTGAAACTGTAGGAAAATGCATGTCAGAGGCTCTTTCTACCACATGCATCATGTTGGCCACAACTGCACAGCAAAATGCCTGTAATGTGTGTTCCGACAGCCAAGTTGAGCCTTTTTGTAGAACTGCCAACGCGAAACTGAGAAAATGCATTTGAGAAGCTTTTGCTGCAAGATTCAGCAGTTGGCCCCTACTATACAGCAAATTGCCTGTATTGTGTTCACCACGCCGATTTCGGCCGTTTCACAGAACTACGAGCGTGAAACTGTAGGAAAATGCATGTCAGAGGCTCTTTCTACCACATGCATCATGTTGGCCACAACTGCACAGCAAAATGCCTGTAATGTGTGTTCCGACAGCCAAGTTGAGCCTTTTTGTAGAACTGCCAACGCGAAACTGAGAAAATGCATTTGAGAAGCTTTTGCTGCAAGATTCAGCAGTTGGCCCCTACTATACAGCAAATTGCCTGTATTGTGTTCACAAAGCCGATTTCGGCCGTTTTACAGAACTACGCGCGCTAAACTGTAGGAAAATGCATTTCAGAAGCTCTTTCGACCACATTCATCATGTTGGCCAAAACTGCACAGCAAAATGCCTGTAATGTGTTCTGAAAGCCAAGTTGAGCCTTTTTGTAGAACAACGAACACGAAACTGAGAAAATGCATTTGAGAAGCTTTTGCTGCCAGATTATGCATGTTGGCCCTACTATACAGCAAATTGCCTGTCTTGTGTTCACAAAGCCGATTTCGGCCATTTTACAGAACTCCGAGCGTGAAACTGTAGGAAAATACATTTCAGAAGCTCTTTCTACCACATTCATCATGTTGGCCAAAACTGCACAGCAAAATGCCTGTAATGTGTTCTGAAAGCCAAGTTGAGCCTTTTTGTAGAACTACGAACACGAAACTGAGAAAATGCTTTTGAGAAGCTTTTGCTGCCAGATTCAGCATGTTGGCCCTGCTATACAGCAAATTGCCTGTATTGTGTTCACAAACCCGATTTCGGCCGTTTTACAGATCTCCGAGCGTGAAACTGTCGGAAAATGCATTTCAGAAGCTCTTTCTACCACATTCATCATGTTGGCCAAAACTGCACAGCAAAATGCCTGTATTGTGTTCTGAAGGCCAAGTTGAGCCTTTTTGTAGAACTACGAACGCGAAACTGAGAAAATGCATTTGAGAAGCTTTTGCTGCAAGATTCAGCATGTTTGCCCCTACTATACAGCAAATTTCCTGTATTGTGTTCACAAACCCGATTTCGGCCGTTTTACAGATCTCCGAGTGTGAAACTGTCGGAAAATGCATTTCAGAAGCTCTTTCTACCACATTCATCATGTTGGCCAAAACTGCACAGCAAAATGCCTGTATTGTGTTCTGAAGGCCAAGTTGAGCCTTTTTGTAGAACTACGAACACGAAACTGAGAAAATGCATTTGAGAAGCTTTTGCTGCAAGATTCAGCATGTTTGCCCCTACTATACAGCAAATTGCCTGTATTGTGTTCACAAAGCCGATTTCGGCCGTTTTACAGAACTACGAGCGCTAAACTGTAGGAAAATGCATTTCAGAAGCTCTTTCGACCACATTCATCATGTTGGCCAAAACTGCACAGCAAAATGCCTGTAATGTGTTCTGAAAGCCAAGTTGAGCCTTTTTGTAGAACAACGAACACGAAACTGAGAAAATGCATTTGAGAAGCTTTTGCTGCCAGATTATGCATGTTGGCCCTACTATACAGCAAATTGCCTGTCTTGTGTTCACAAAGCCGATTTCGGCCGCTTTACAGAACTACGAGCGTGAAACTGTAGGAAAATGCATTTCAGAAGCTCTTTCTACCACATGCATCATGTTGGCCAAAACTGCACAGCAAAATGCCTGTAATGTGTTCTGAAAGCCAAGTTGAGCCTTTTTGTAGAACTACGAACACGAAACTGAGAAAATGCTTTTGAGAAGCTTTTGCTGCCAGATTCAGCATGTTGGCCCTGCTATACAGCAAATTGCCTGTATTGTGTTCACAAACCCGATTTCGGCCGTTTTACAGATCTCCGAGCGTGAAACTGTCGGAAAATGCATTTCAGAAGCTCTTTCTACCACATTCATTATGTTGGCCAAAACTGCACAGCAAAATGCCTGTATTGTGTTCTGAAGGCCAAGTTGAGCCTTTTTGTAGAACTACGAACACGAAACTGAGAAAATGCATTTGAGAAGCTTTTGCTGCAAGATTCAGCATGTTTGCCCCTACTATACAGCAAATTTCCTGTATTGTGTTCACAAGGCCGATTTCGGCCGTTTTACAGGACTACGAGCGCTAAACTGTAGGAAAATGCATTTCAGAAGCTCTTTCGACCACATTCATCATGTTGGCCAAAACTGCACAGCAAAATGCCTGTAATGTGTTCTGAAAGCCAAGTTGAGCCTTTTTGTAGAACAACGAACACGAAACTGAGAAAATGCATTTGAGAAGCTTTTGCTGCCAGATTATGCATGTTGGCCCTACTATACAGCAAATTGCCTGTCTTGTGTTCACAAAGCCGATTTCGGCCATTTTACAGAACTCCGAGCGTGAAACTGTAGGAAAATACATTTCAGAAGCTCTTTCTACCACATTCATCATGTTGGCCAAAACTGCACAGCAAAATGCCTGTAATGTGTTCTGAAAGCCAAGTTGAGCCTTTTTGTAGAACTACGAACACGAAACTGAGAAAATGCTTTTGAGAAGCTTTTGCTGCCAGATTCAGCATGTTGGCCCTGCTATACAGCAAATTGCCTGTATTGTGTTCACAAACCCGATTTCGGCCGTTTTACAGATCTCCGAGCGTGAAACTGTCGGAAAATGCATTTCAGAAGCTCTTTCTACCACATTCATCATGTTGGCCAAAACTGCACAGCAAAATGCCTGTAATGTGTTCTGAAAGCCAAGTTGAGCCTTTTTGTAGAACTACGAACGCGAAACTGTAGGAAATTGCATTTCAGAAGCTCTTTCTACCACATTCATCATGTTGGCCACAACTGCACAGCAAAATGCCTGTATTGTGTTCTGAAAGCCAAGTTGAGCCTTTTTGTAGGCCTAAAGACACGAAACTGAGAAAATGCATTTGAGAAGCTTTTGCTGCCAGATTCAGCATGTTGGCCCCTACTATACAGCAAATTGCCTGTATTGTGTTCACCAAGCCGATATCGGCCGATTTGAGGAACTCCGAACGTGAAACTGTAGGAAAATGCATTTCAGAAGCTCTTTCTACCACATTCATCATGGTGGCCTAAACTGCACAGCAAAAAACCTGTAATGTGTTTTGAAAGCCAAGTTTAGCCTTTTTGTAGAACAACGAACACGAAACTGAGAAAATGCATTTGAGAAGCTTTTGCTGCCAGATTCAGCATGTTGGCCCTAGTATACAGCAAATTGCCTTTATTGTGTTCACAAAGCCGATTTCGGCCGTTTTACAGAACTACGAGCGCTAAACTGTAGGAAAATGCATTTCAGAAGCTCTTTCTACCACATTCATCATGTTGGCCAAAACTGCACAGCAAAATGGCTGTAATGTGTTCTGAAAGCCAAGTTGAGCCTTTTTGTAGAACTACGAACGCGAAACTGTAGGAAAATGCATGTCAGAGGCTCTTTCTACCACATGCATCATGTTGGCCACAACTGCACAGCAAAATGCCTGTTATGTGTGTTCCGACAGCCAAGTTGAGCCTTTTTGTAGAACTGCGAACGCGAAACTGAGAAAATGCATTTGAGAAGCTTTTGCTGCAAGATTCAGCAGTTGGCCCCTACCATACAGCAAATGGCCTGTATTGTGTTCACCAAGCCGATTTCGGCCGTTTCACAGAACTACGAGCGTGAAACTGTAGGAAAATGCATGTCAGAGGCTCTTTCTACCACATGCATCATGTTGGCCACAACTGCACAGCAAAATGCCTGTAATGTGTGTTCCGACAGCCAAGTTGAGCCTTTTTGTAGAACTGCCAACGCGAAACTGAGAAAATGCATTTGAGAAGCTTTTGCTGCAAGATTCAGCAGTTGGCCCCTACTATACAGCAAATTGCCAGTATTGTGTTCACCACGCCGATTTCGGCCGTTTCACAGAACTACGAGCGTGAAACTGTAGGAAAATGCATGTCAGAGGCACTTTCTACCACATGCATCATGTTGGCCACAACTGCACAGCAAAATGCCTGTAATGTGTGTTCCGACAGCCAAGTTGAGCCTTTTTGTAGAACTGCCAACGCGAAACTGAGAAAATGCATTTGAGAAGCTTTTGCTGCAAGATTCAGCAGTTGGCCCCTACTATACAGCAAATGGCCTGTATTGTGTTCACCACGCCGATTTCGGCCGTTTCACAGAACTACGAGCGTGAAACTGTAGGAAAATGCATGTCAGAGGCTCTTTCTACCACATGCATCATGTTGGCCACAACTGCACAGCAAAATGCCTGTCATGTGGGTTCCGACAGCCAAGTTGAGCCTTTTTGTAGAACTGCGAACGCGAAACTGAGAAAATGCATTTGAGAAGCTTTTGCTGCAAGATTCAGCAGTTGGCCCCTACCATACAGCAAATGGCCTGTATTGTGTTCACCAAGCCGATTTCGGCCGTTTCACAGAACTACGAGCGTGAAACTGTAGGAAAATGCATGTCAGAGGCTCTTTCTACCACATGCATCATGTTGGCCACAACTGCACAGCAAAATGCCTGTAATGTGTGTTCCGACAGCCAAGTTGAGCCTTTTTGTAGAACTGCCAACGCGAAACTGAGAAAATGCATTTGAGAAGCTTTTGCTGCAAGATTCAGCAGTTGGCCCCTACTATACAGCAAATGGCCTGTATTGTGTTCACCACGCCGATTTCGGCCGTTTCACAGAACTACGAGCGTGAAACTGTAGGAAAATGCATGTCAGAGGCTCTTTCTACCACATGCATCATGTTGGCCACAACTGCACAGCAAAATGCCTGTCATGTGGGTTCCGACAGCCAAGTTGAGCCTTTTTGTAGAACTGCGAACGCGAAACTGAGAAAATGCATTTGAGAAGCTTTTGCTGCAAGATTCAGCAGTTGGCCCCTACCATACAGCAAATGGCCTGTATTGTGTTCACCAAGCCGATTTCGGCCGTTTCACAGAACTACGAGCGTGAAACTGTAGGAAAATGCATGTCAGAGGCTCTTTCTACCACATGCATCATGTTGGCCACAACTGCACAGCAAAATGCCTGTAATGTGTGTTCCGACAGCCAAGTTGAGCCTTTTTGTAGAACTGCCAACGCGAAACTGAGAAAATGCATTTGAGAAGCTTTTGCTGCAAGATTCAGCAGTTGGCCCCTACTATACAGCAAATTGCCTGTATTGTGTTCACCACGCCGATTTCGGCCGTTTCACAGAACTACGAGCGTGAAACTGTAGGAAAATGCATGTCAGAGGCTCTTTCTACCACATGCATCATGTTGGCCACAACTGCACAGCAAAATGCCTGTAATGTGTGTTCCGACAGCCAAGTTGAGCCTTTTTGTAGAACTGCCAACGCGAAACTGAGAAAATGCATTTGAGAAGCTTTTGCTGCAAGATTCAGCAGTTGGCCCCTACTATACAGCAAATTGCCTGTATTGTGTTCACAAAGCCGATTTCGGCCGTTTTACAGAACTACGCGCGCTAAACTGTAGGAAAATGCATTTCAGAAGCTCTTTCGACCACATTCATCATGTTGGCCAAAACTGCACAGCAAAATGCCTGTAATGTGTTCTGAAAGCCAAGTTGAGCCTTTTTGTAGAACAACGAACACGAAACAGAGAAAATGCATTTGAGAAGCTTTTGCTGCCAGATTATGCATGTTGGCCCTACTATACAGCAAATTGCCTGTCTTGTGTTCACAAAGCCGATTTCGGCCATTTTACAGAACTCCGAGCGTGAAACTGTAGGAAAATACATTTCAGAAGCTCTTTCTACCACATTCATCATGTTGGCCAAAACTGCACAGCAAAATGCCTGTATTGTGTTCTGAAGGCCAAGTTGAGCCTTTTTGTAGAACAACGAACACGAAACTGAGAAAATGCATTTGAGAAGCTTTTGCTGCCAGATTATGCATGTTGGCCCTACTATACAGCAAATTGCCTGTCTTGTGTTCACAAAGCCGATTTCGGCCATTTTACAGATCTCCGAGCGTGAAACTGTCGGAAAATGCATTTCAGAAGCTCTTTCTACCACATTCATCATGTTGGCCAAAACTGCACAGCAAAATGCCTGTATTGTGTTCTGAAGGCCAAGTTGAGCCTTTTTGTAGAACTACGAACGCGAAACTGAGAAAATGCATTTGAGAAGCTTTTGCTGCAAGATTCAGCATGTTTGCCCCTACTATACAGCAAATTTCCTGTATTGTGTTCACAAACCCGATTTCGGCCGTTTTACAGATCTCCGAGTGTGAAACTGTCGGAAAATGCATTTCAGAAGCTCTTTCTACCACATTCATCATGTTGGCCAAAACTGCACAGCAAAATGCCTGTATTGTGTTCGGAAGGCCAAGTTGAGCCTTTTTGTAGAACTACGAACACGAAACTGAGAAAATGCATTTGAGAAGCTTTTGCTGCAAGATTCAGCATGTTTGCCCCTACTATACAGCAAATTGCCTGTATTGTGTTCACAAAGCCGATTTCGGCCGTTTTACAGAACTACGAGCGCTAAACTGTAGGAAAATGCATTTCAGAAGCTCTTTCGACCACATTCATCATGTTGGCCAAAACTGCACAGCAAAATGCCTGTAATGTGTTCTGAAAGCCAAGTTGAGCCTTTTTGTAGAACAACGAACACGAAACTGAGAAAATGCATTTGAGAAGCTTTTGCTGCCAGATTATGCATGTTGGCCCTACTATACAGCAAATTGCCTGTCTTGTGTTCACAAAGCCGATTTCGGCCGCTTTACAGAACTACGAGCGTGAAACTGTAGGAAAATGCATTTCAGAAGCTCTTTCTACCACATTCATCATGTTGGCCAAAACTGCACAGCAAAATGCCTGTAATGTGTTCTGAAAGCCAAGTTGAGCCTTTTTGTAGAACTACGAACACGAAACTGAGAAAATGCTTTTGAGAAGCTTTTGCTGCCAGATTCAGCATGTTGGCCCTGCTATACAGCAAATTGCCTGTATTGTGTTCACAAACCCGATTTCGGCCGTTTTACAGATCTCCGAGCGTGAAACTGTCGGAAAATGCATTTCAGAAGCTCTTTCTACCACATTCATCATGTTGGCCAAAACTGCACAGCAAAATGCCTGTATTGTGTTCTGAAGGCCAAGTTGAGCCTTTTTGTAGAACTACGAACACGAAACTGAGAAAATGCATTTGAGAAGCTTTTGCTGCAAGATTCAGCATGTTTGCCCCTACTATACAGCAAATTTCCTGTATTGTGTTCACAAGGCCGATTTCGGCCGTTTTACAGGACTACGAGCGCTAAACTGTAGGAAAATGCATTTCAGAAGCTCTTTCGACCACATTCATCATGTTGGCCAAAACTGCACAGCAAAATGCCTGTAATGTGTTCTGAAAGCCAAGTTGAGCCTTTTTGTAGAACAACGAACACGAAACTGAGAAAATGCATTTGAGAAGCTTTTGCTGCCAGATTATGCATGTTGGCCCTACTATACAGCAAATTGCCTGTCTTGTGTTCACAAAGCCGATTTCGGCCATTTTACAGAACTCCGAGCGTGAAACTGTAGGAAAATACATTTCAGAAGCTCTTTCTACCACATTCATCATGTTGGCCAAAACTGCACAGCAAAATGCCTGTAATGTGTTCTGAAAGCCAAGTTGAGCCTTTTTGTAGAACTACGAACACGAAACTGAGAAAATGCTTTTGAGAAGCTTTTGCTGCCAGATTCAGCATGTTGGCCCTGCTATACAGCAAATTGCCTGTATTGTGTTCACAAACCCGATTTCGGCCGTTTTACAGATCTCCGAGCGTGAAACTGTCGGAAAATGCATTTCAGAAGCTCTTTCTACCACATTCATCATGTTGGCCAAAACTGCACAGCAAAATGCCTGTAATGTGTTCTGAAAGCCAAGTTGAGCCTTTGTGTAGAACTACGAACGCGAAACTGTAGGAAATTGCATTTCAGAAGCTCTTTCTACCACATTCATCATGTTGGCCACAACTGCACAGCAAAATGCCTGTATTGTGTTCTGAAAGCCAAGTTGAGCCTTTTTGTAGGCCTAAAGACACGAAACTGAGAAAATGCATTTGAGAAGCTTTTGCTGCCAGATTCAGCATGTTGGCCCCTACTATACAGCAAATTGCCTGTATTGTGTTCACCAAGCCGATATCGGCCGATTTGAGGAACTCCGAACGTGAAACTGTAGGAAAATGCATTTCAGAAGCTCTTTCTACCACATTCATCATGGTGGCCTAAACTGCACAGCAAAAAACCTGTAATGTGTTTTGAAAGCCAAGTTTAGCCTTTTTGTAGAACAACGAACACGAAACTGAGAAAATGCATTTGAGAAGCTTTTGCTGCCAGATTCAGCATGTTGGCCCTAGTATACAGCAAATTGCCTTTATTGTGTTCACAAAGCCGATTTCGGCCGTTTTACAGAACTACGAGCGCTAAACTGTAGGAAAATGCATTTCAGAAGCTCTTTCTACCACATTCATCATGTTGGCCAAAACTGCACAGCAAAATGCCTGTATTGTGTTCTGAAGGCCAAGTTGAGCCTTTTTGTAGAACTACGAACACGAAACTGAGAAAATGCATTTGAGAAGCTTTTGCTGCAAGATTCAGCATGTTTGCCCCTACTATACAGCAAATTTCCTGTATTGTGTTCACAAGGCCGATTTCGGCCGTTTTACAGAACTACGAGCGCTAAACTGTAGGAAAATGCATTTCAGAAGCTCTTTCGACCACATTCATCATGTTGGCCAAAACTGCACAGCAAAATGCCTGTAATGTGTTCTGAAAGCCAAGTTGAGCCTTTTTGTAGAACTACGAACGTGAAACTGTAGAAAATTGCATTTCAGAAGCTCTTTCTACCACATTCATCATGTTGGCCAAAACTGCACAGCAAAATGCCTGTAATGTGTTCTGAAAGCCAAGTTGAGCCTTTTTGTAGAACAACGAACACAAAACTGAGAAAATGCATTTGAGAAGCTTTTGCTGCCAGATTATGCATGTTGGCCCTACTATACAGCAAATTGCCGGTCTTGTGTTCACCAAGCCGATTTCGGCCGTTTTACAGAACTATGAGCGCTAAACTGTAGGAAAATGCATTTCAGAAGCTCTTTCTACCACATTCATCATGTTGGCCAAAACTGCACAGCAAAATGTCTGTATTGTGTTCTGAAAGCCAAGTTGAGCCTTTTTATAGAACAACGAACACGAAACTGAGAAAATGCATTTGAGAAGCTTTTGCTGCCAGATTCAGCATGTTGGCCCTACTACACAGCAAATTGCCTGTATTGTGTTCAAAAAGCCGATTTCGGCCGCTTTACAGAACTACGAGCACTAGACTGTAGGAAGATGCATTTCAGAAGCTCTTTCTACCACATTCATCATGTTGGCCAAAACTGCACAGCAAAATGCCTGTAATGTGTTCTGAAGGCCAAGTTGAGCCTTTTTGTAGAACTACGAACACGAAACTGAGAAAATGCATTTGAGAAGCTTTTGCTGCAAGATTCAGCATGTTTGCCCCTACTATACAGCAAATTGCCTGTATTGTGTTCACAAAGCCGATTTCGGCCGTTTTACAGAACTACGCGCGCTAAACTGTAGGAAAATGCATTTCAGAAGCTCTTTCGACCACATTCATCA
This sequence comes from Karalla daura, assembly GCA_029224185.1. NCBI lineage: Eukaryota > Metazoa > Chordata > Actinopteri > Chaetodontiformes > Leiognathidae > Karalla > Karalla daura. The sequence goes on from CM055206.1 coordinate 187,110, forward strand.
TGTTGGCCAAAACTGCACAGCAAAATGCCTGTAATGTGTTCTGAAAGCCAAGTTGAGCCTTTTTGTAGAACAACGAACACGAAACAGAGAAAATGCATTTGAGAAGCTTTTGCTGCCAGATTATGCATGTTGGCCCTACTATACAGCAAATTGCCTGTCTTGTGTTCACAAAGCCGATTTCGGCCGCTTTACAGAACTACGAGCGTGAAACTGTAGGAAAATGCATTTCAGAAGCTCTTTCTACCACATTCATCATGTTGGCCAAAACTGCACAGCAAAATGCCTGTAATGTGTTCTGAAAGCCAAGTTGAGCCTTTTTGTAGAACTACGAACACGAAACTGAGAAAATGCTTTTGAGAAGCTTTTGCTGCCAGATTCAGCATGTTGGCCCTGCTATACAGCAAATTGCCTGTATTGTGTTCACAAACCCGATTTCGGCCGTTTTACAGATCTCCGAGCGTGAAACTGTCGGAAAATGCATTTCAGAAGCTCTTTCTACCACATTCATCATGTTGGCCAAAACTGCACAGCAAAATGCCTGTATTGTGTTCTGAAGGCCAAGTTGAGCCTTTTTGTAGAACTACGAACACGAAACTGAGAAAATGCATTTGAGAAGCTTTTGCTGCAAGATTCAGCATGTTTGCCCCTACTATACAGCAAATTTCCTGTATTGTGTTCACAAGGCCGATTTCGGCCGTTTTACAGGACTACGAGCGCTAAACTGTAGGAAAATGCATTTCAGAAGCTCTTTCGACCACATTCATCATGTTGGCCAAAACTGCACAGCAAAATGCCTGTAATGTGTTCTGAAAGCCAAGTTGAGCCTTTTTGTAGAACAACGAACACGAAACTGAGAAAATGCATTTGAGAAGCTTTTGCTGCCAGATTATGCATGTTGGCCCTACTATACAGCAAATTGCCTGTCTTGTGTTCACAAAGCCGATTTCGGCCATTTTACAGAACTCCGAGCGTGAAACTGTAGGAAAATACATTTCAGAAGCTCTTTCTACCACATTCATCATGTTGGCCAAAACTGCACAGCAAAATGCCTGTAATGTGTTCTGAAAGCCAAGTTGAGCCTTTTTGTAGAACTACGAACACGAAACTGAGAAAATGCTTTTGAGAAGCTTTTGCTGCCAGATTCAGCATGTTGGCCCTGCTATACAGCAAATTGCCTGTATTGTGTTCACAAACCCGATTTCGGCCGTTTTACAGATCTCCGAGCGTGAAACTGTCGGAAAATGCATTTCAGAAGCTCTTTCTACCACATTCATCATGTTGGCCAAAACTGCACAGCAAAATGCCTGTAATGTGTTCTGAAAGCCAAGTTGAGCCTTTGTGTAGAACTACGAACGCGAAACTGTAGGAAATTGCATTTCAGAAGCTCTTTCTACCACATTCATCATGTTGGCCACAACTGCACAGCAAAATGCCTGTATTGTGTTCTGAAAGCCAAGTTGAGCCTTTTTGTAGGCCTAAAGACACGAAACTGAGAAAATGCATTTGAGAAGCTTTTGCTGCCAGATTCAGCATGTTGGCCCCTACTATACAGCAAATTGCCTGTATTGTGTTCACCAAGCCGATATCGGCCGATTTGAGGAACTCCGAACGTGAAACTGTAGGAAAATGCATTTCAGAAGCTCTTTCTACCACATTCATCATGGTGGCCTAAACTGCACAGCAAAAAACCTGTAATGTGTTTTGAAAGCCAAGTTTAGCCTTTTTGTAGAACAACGAACACGAAACTGAGAAAATGCATTTGAGAAGCTTTTGCTGCCAGATTCAGCATGTTGGCCCTAGTATACAGCAAATTGCCTTTATTGTGTTCACAAAGCCGATTTCGGCCGTTTTACAGAACTACGAGCGCTAAACTGTAGGAAAATGCATTTCAGAAGCTCTTTCTACCACATTCATCATGTTGGCCAAAACTGCACAGCAAAATGCCTGTATTGTGTTCTGAAGGCCAAGTTGAGCCTTTTTGTAGAACTACGAACACGAAACTGAGAAAATGCATTTGAGAAGCTTTTGCTGCAAGATTCAGCATGTTTGCCCCTACTATACAGCAAATTTCCTGTATTGTGTTCACAAGGCCGATTTCGGCCGTTTTACAGAACTACGAGCGCTAAACTGTAGGAAAATGCATTTCAGAAGCTCTTTCGACCACATTCATCATGTTGGCCAAAACTGCACAGCAAAATGCCTGTAATGTGTTCTGAAAGCCAAGTTGAGCCTTTTTGTAGAACTACGAACGTGAAACTGTAGAAAATTGCATTTCAGAAGCTCTTTCTACCACATTCATCATGTTGGCCAAAACTGCACAGCAAAATGCCTGTAATGTGTTCTGAAAGCCAAGTTGAGCCTTTTTGTAGAACAACGAACACAAAACTGAGAAAATGCATTTGAGAAGCTTTTGCTGCCAGATTATGCATGTTGGCCCTACTATACAGCAAATTGCCGGTCTTGTGTTCACCAAGCCGATTTCGGCCGTTTTACAGAACTATGAGCGCTAAACTGTAGGAAAATGCATTTCAGAAGCTCTTTCTACCACATTCATCATGTTGGCCAAAACTGCACAGCAAAATGTCTGTATTGTGTTCTGAAAGCCAAGTTGAGCCTTTTTATAGAACAACGAACACGAAACTGAGAAAATGCATTTGAGAAGCTTTTGCTGCCAGATTCAGCATGTTGGCCCTACTACACAGCAAATTGCCTGTATTGTGTTCAAAAAGCCGATTTCGGCCGCTTTACAGAACTACGAGCACTAGACTGTAGGAAGATGCATTTCAGAAGCTCTTTCTACCACATTCATCATGTTGGCCAAAACTGCACAGCAAAATGCCTGTAATGTGTTCTGAAGGCCAAGTTGAGCCTTTTTGTAGAACTACGAACACGAAACTGAGAAAATGCATTTGAGAAGCTTTTGCTGCAAGATTCAGCATGTTTGCCCCTACTATACAGCAAATTGCCTGTATTGTGTTCACAAAGCCGATTTCGGCCGTTTTACAGAACTACGCGCGCTAAACTGTAGGAAAATGCATTTCAGAAGCTCTTTCGACCACATTCATCATGTTGGCCAAAACTGCACAGCAAAATGCCTGTAATGTGTTCTGAAAGCCAAGTTGAGCCTTTTTGTAGAACAACGAACACGAAACAGAGAAAATGCATTTGAGAAGCTTTTGCTGCCAGATTATGCATGTTGGCCCTACTATACAGCAAATTGCCTGTCTTGTGTTCACAAAGCCGATTTCGGCCATTTTACAGAACTCCGAGCGTGAAACTGTAGGAAAATACATTTCAGAAGCTCTTTCTACCACATTCATCATGTTGGCCAAAACTGCACAGCAAAATGCCTGTATTGTGTTCTGAAGGCCAAGTTGAGCCTTTTTGTAGAACAACGAACACGAAACTGAGAAAATGCATTTGAGAAGCTTTTGCTGCCAGATTATGCATGTTGGCCCTACTATACAGCAAATTGCCTGTCTTGTGTTCACAAAGCCGATTTCGGCCATTTTACAGATCTCCGAGCGTGAAACTGTCGGAAAATGCATTTCAGAAGCTCTTTCTACCACATTCATCATGTTGGCCAAAACTGCACAGCAAAATGCCTGTATTGTGTTCTGAAGGCCAAGTTGAGCCTTTTTGTAGAACTACGAACGCGAAACTGAGAAAATGCATTTGAGAAGCTTTTGCTGCAAGATTCAGCATGTTTGCCCCTACTATACAGCAAATTTCCTGTATTGTGTTCACAAACCCGATTTCGGCCGTTTTACAGATCTCCGAGTGTGAAACTGTCGGAAAATGCATTTCAGAAGCTCTTTCTACCACATTCATCATGTTGGCCAAAACTGCACAGCAAAATGCCTGTATTGTGTTCGGAAGGCCAAGTTGAGCCTTTTTGTAGAACTACGAACACGAAACTGAGAAAATGCATTTGAGAAGCTTTTGCTGCAAGATTCAGCATGTTTGCCCCTACTATACAGCAAATTGCCTGTATTGTGTTCACAAAGCCGATTTCGGCCGTTTTACAGAACTACGAGCGCTAAACTGTAGGAAAATGCATTTCAGAAGCTCTTTCGACCACATTCATCATGTTGGCCAAAACTGCACAGCAAAATGCCTGTAATGTGTTCTGAAAGCCAAGTTGAGCCTTTTTGTAGAACAACGAACACGAAACTGAGAAAATGCATTTGAGAAGCTTTTGCTGCCAGATTATGCATGTTGGCCCTACTATACAGCAAATTGCCTGTCTTGTGTTCACAAAGCCGATTTCGGCCGCTTTACAGAACTACGAGCGTGAAACTGTAGGAAAATGCATTTCAGAAGCTCTTTCTACCACATTCATCATGTTGGCCAAAACTGCACAGCAAAATGCCTGTAATGTGTTCTGAAAGCCAAGTTGAGCCTTTTTGTAGAACTACGAACACGAAACTGAGAAAATGCTTTTGAGAAGCTTTTGCTGCCAGATTCAGCATGTTGGCCCTGCTATACAGCAAATTGCCTGTATTGTGTTCACAAACCCGATTTCGGCCGTTTTACAGATCTCCGAGCGTGAAACTGTCGGAAAATGCATTTCAGAAGCTCTTTCTACCACATTCATCATGTTGGCCAAAACTGCACAGCAAAATGCCTGTATTGTGTTCTGAAGGCCAAGTTGAGCCTTTTTGTAGAACTACGAACACGAAACTGAGAAAATGCATTTGAGAAGCTTTTGCTGCAAGATTCAGCATGTTTGCCCCTACTATACAGCAAATTTCCTGTATTGTGTTCACAAGGCCGATTTCGGCCGTTTTACAGGACTACGAGCGCTAAACTGTAGGAAAATGCATTTCAGAAGCTCTTTCGACCACATTCATCATGTTGGCCAAAACTGCACAGCAAAATGCCTGTAATGTGTTCTGAAAGCCAAGTTGAGCCTTTTTGTAGAACAACGAACACGAAACTGAGAAAATGCATTTGAGAAGCTTTTGCTGCCAGATTATGCATGTTGGCCCTACTATACAGCAAATTGCCTGTCTTGTGTTCACAAAGCCGATTTCGGCCATTTTACAGAACTCCGAGCGTGAAACTGTAGGAAAATACATTTCAGAAGCTCTTTCTACCACATTCATCATGTTGGCCAAAACTGCACAGCAAAATGCCTGTAATGTGTTCTGAAAGCCAAGTTGAGCCTTTTTGTAGAACTACGAACACGAAACTGAGAAAATGCTTTTGAGAAGCTTTTGCTGCCAGATTCAGCATGTTGGCCCTGCTATACAGCAAATTGCCTGTATTGTGTTCACAAACCCGATTTCGGCCGTTTTACAGATCTCCGAGCGTGAAACTGTCGGAAAATGCATTTCAGAAGCTCTTTCTACCACATTCATCATGTTGGCCAAAACTGCACAGCAAAATGCCTGTAATGTGTTCTGAAAGCCAAGTTGAGCCTTTGTGTAGAACTACGAACGCGAAACTGTAGGAAATTGCATTTCAGAAGCTCTTTCTACCACATTCATCATGTTGGCCACAACTGCACAGCAAAATGCCTGTATTGTGTTCTGAAAGCCAAGTTGAGCCTTTTTGTAGGCCTAAAGACACGAAACTGAGAAAATGCATTTGAGAAGCTTTTGCTGCCAGATTCAGCATGTTGGCCCCTACTATACAGCAAATTGCCTGTATTGTGTTCACCAAGCCGATATCGGCCGATTTGAGGAACTCCGAACGTGAAACTGTAGGAAAATGCATTTCAGAAGCTCTTTCTACCACATTCATCATGGTGGCCTAAACTGCACAGCAAAAAACCTGTAATGTGTTTTGAAAGCCAAGTTTAGCCTTTTTGTAGAACAACGAACACGAAACTGAGAAAATGCATTTGAGAAGCTTTTGCTGCCAGATTCAGCATGTTGGCCCTAGTATACAGCAAATTGCCTTTATTGTGTTCACAAAGCCGATTTCGGCCGTTTTACAGAACTACGAGCGCTAAACTGTAGGAAAATGCATTTCAGAAGCTCTTTCTACCACATTCATCATGTTGGCCAAAACTGCACAGCAAAATGCCTGTATTGTGTTCTGAAGGCCAAGTTGAGCCTTTTTGTAGAACTACGAACACGAAACTGAGAAAATGCATTTGAGAAGCTTTTGCTGCAAGATTCAGCATGTTTGCCCCTACTATACAGCAAATTTCCTGTATTGTGTTCACAAGGCCGATTTCGGCCGTTTTACAGAACTACGAGCGCTAAACTGTAGGAAAATGCATTTCAGAAGCTCTTTCGACCACATTCATCATGTTGGCCAAAACTGCACAGCAAAATGCCTGTAATGTGTTCTGAAAGCCAAGTTGAGCCTTTTTGTAGAACTACGAACGTGAAACTGTAGAAAATTGCATTTCAGAAGCTCTTTCTACCACATTCATCATGTTGGCCAAAACTGCACAGCAAAATGCCTGTAATGTGTTCTGAAAGCCAAGTTGAGCCTTTTTGTAGAACAACGAACACAAAACTGAGAAAATGCATTTGAGAAGCTTTTGCTGCCAGATTATGCATGTTGGCCCTACTATACAGCAAATTGCCGGTCTTGTGTTCACCAAGCCGATTTCGGCCGTTTTACAGAACTATGAGCGCTAAACTGTAGGAAAATGCATTTCAGAAGCTCTTTCTACCACATTCATCATGTTGGCCAAAACTGCACAGCAAAATGTCTGTATTGTGTTCTGAAAGCCAAGTTGAGCCTTTTTATAGAACAACGAACACGAAACTGAGAAAATGCATTTGAGAAGCTTTTGCTGCCAGATTCAGCATGTTGGCCCTACTACACAGCAAATTGCCTGTATTGTGTTCAAAAAGCCGATTTCGGCCGCTTTACAGAACTACGAGCACTAGACTGTAGGAAGATGCATTTCAGAAGCTCTTTCTACCACATTCATCATGTTGGCCAAAACTGCACAGCAAAATGCCTGTAATGTGTTCTGAAAGCCAAGTTGAGCCTTTTTGTAGAACTACGAACACGAAACTGAGAAAATGCTTTTGAGAAGCTTTTGTTGCCAGATTCAGCATGTTGGCCCTGCTATACAGCAAATTGCCTGTATTGTGTTCACAAACCCGATTTCGGCCGTTTTACAGATCTCCGAGCGTGAAACTGTCGGAAAATGCATTTCAGAAGCTCTTTCTACCACATTCATCATGTTGGCCAAAACTGCACAGCAAAATGCCTGTATTGTGTTCTGAAGGCCAAGTTGAGCCTTTTTGTAGAACTACGAACACGAAACTGAGAAAATGCATTTGAGAAGCTTTTGCTGCAAGATTCAGCATGTTTGCCCCTACTATACAGCAAATTGCCTGTATTGTGTTCACAAAGCCGATTTCGGCCGTTTTACAGAACTACGAGCGCTAAACTGTAGGAAAATGCATTTCAGAAGCTCTTTCGACCACATTCATCATGTTGGCCAAAACTGCACAGCAAAATGCCTGTAATGTGTTCTGAAAGCCAAGTTGAGCCTTTTTGTAGAACAACGAACACGAAACTGAGAAAATGCATTTGAGAAGCTTTTGCTGCCAGATTATGCATGTTGGCCCTACTATACAGCAAATTGCCTGTCTTGTGTTCACAAAGCCGATTTCGGCCATTTTACAGAACTCCGAGCGTGAAACTGTAGGAAAATACATTTCAGAAGCTCTTTCTACCACATTCATCATGTTGGCCAAAACTGCACAGCAAAATGCCTGTAATGTGTTCTGAAAGCCAAGTTGAGCCTTTTTGTAGAACTACGAACACGAAACTGAGAAAATGCTTTTGAGAAGCTTTTGCTGCCAGATTCAGCATGTTGGCCCTGCTATACAGCAAATTGCCTGTATTGTGTTCACAAACCCGATTTCGGCCGTTTTACAGATCTCCGAGCGTGAAACTGTCGGAAAATGCATTTCAGAAGCTCTTTCTACCACATTCATCATGTTGGCCAAAACTGCACAGCAAAATGCCTGTAATGTGTTCTGAAAGCCAAGTTGAGCCTTTTTGTAGAACTACGAACGCGAAACTGTAGGAAATTGCATTTCAGAAGCTCTTTCTACCACATTCATCATGTTGGCCACAACTGCACAGCAAAATGCCTGTATTGTGTTCTGAAAGCCAAGTTGAGCCTTTTTGTAGGCCTAAAGACACGAAACTGAGAAAATGCATTTGAGAAGCTTTTGCTGCCAGATTATGCATGTTGGCCCTATTATACAGCAAATTGCCTGTCTTGTGTTCACAAAGCCGATTTCGGCCATTTTACAGAACTCCGAGCGTGAAACTGTAGGAAAATACATTTCAGAAGCTCTTTCTACCACATTCATCATGTTGGCCAAAACTGCACAGCAAAATGCCTGTAATGTGTTCTGAAAGCCAAGTTGAGCCTTTTTGTAGAACTACGAACACGAAACTGAGAAAATGCTTTTGAGAAGCTTTTGTTGCCAGATTCAGCATGTTGGCCCTGCTATACAGCAAATTGCCTGTATTGTGTTCACAAACCCGATTTCGGCCGTTTTACAGATCTCCGAGCGTGAAACTGTCGGAAAATGCATTTCAGAAGCTCTTTCTACCACATTCATCATGTTGGCCAAAACTGCACAGCAAAATGCCTGTATTGTGTTCTGAAGGCCAAGTTGAGCCTTTTTGTAGAACTACGAACACGAAACTGAGAAAATGCATTTGAGAAGCTTTTGCTGCAAGATTCAGCATGTTTGCCCCTACTATACAGCAAATTGCCTGTATTGTGTTCACAAAGCCGATTTCGGCCGTTTTACAGAACTACGAGCGCTAAACTGTAGGAAAATGCATTTCAGAAGCTCTTTCGACCACATTCATCATGTTGGCCACAACTGCACAGCAAAATGCCTGTAATGTGTGTTCCGACAGCCAAGTTGAGCCTTTTTGTAGAACTACGAACACGAAACTGAGAAAATGCTTTTGAGAAGCTTTTGCTGCCAGATTCAGCATGTTGGCCCTGCTATACAGCAAATTGCCTGTATTGTGTTCACAAACCCGATTTCGGCCGTTTTACAGATCTCCGAGCGTGAAACTGTCGGAAAATGCATTTCAGAAGCTCTTTCTACCACATTCATCATGTTGGCCAAAACTGCACAGCAAAATGCCTGTAATGTGTTCTGAAAGCCAAGTTGAGCCTTTTTGTAGAACTACGAACGCGAAACTGTAGGAAATTGCATTTCAGAAGCTCTTTCTACCACATTCATCATGTTGGCCACAACTGCACAGCAAAATGCCTGTATTGTGTTCTGAAAGCCAAGTTGAGCCTTTTTGTAGGCCTAAAGACACGAAACTGAGAAAATGCATTTGAGAAGCTTTTGCTGCCAGATTCAGCATGTTGGCCCCTACTATACAGCAAATTGCCTGTATTGTGTTCACCAAGCCGATATCGGCCGATTTGAGGAACTCCGAACGTGAAACTGTAGGAAAATGCATTTCAGAAGCTCTTTCTACCACATTCATCATGGTGGCCTAAACTGCACAGCAAAACACCTGTAATGTGTTTTGAAAGCCAAGTTTAGCCTTTTTGTAGAACAACGAACACGAAACTGAGAAAATGCATTTGAGAAGCTTTTGCTGCCAGATTCAGCATGTTGGCCCTAGTATACAGCAAATTGCCTTTATTGTGTTCACAAAGCCGATTTCGGCCGTTTTACAGAACTACGAGCGCTAAACTGTAGGAAAATGCATTTCAGAAGCTCTTTCTACCACATTCATCATGTTGGCCAAAACTGCACAGCAAAATGGCTGTAATGTGTTCTGAAAGCCAAGTTGAGCCTTTTTGTAGAACTACGAACGCGAAACTGTAGGAAAATGCATGTCAGAGGCTCTTTCTACCACATGCATCATGTTGGCCACAACTGCACAGCAAAATGCCTGTTATGTGTGTTCCGACAGCCAAGTTGAGCCTTTTTGTAGAACTGCCAACGCGAAACTGAGAAAATGCATTTGAGAAGCTTTTGCTGCAAGATTCAGCAGTTGGCCCCTACTATACAGCAAATTGCCTGTATTGTGTTCACCACGCCGATTTCGGCCGTTTCACAGAACTACGAGCGTGAAACTGTAGGAAAATGCATGTCAGAGGCTCTTTCTACCACATGCATCATGTTGGCCACAACTGCACAGCAAAATGCCTGTCATGTGGGTTCCGACAGCCAAGTTGAGCCTTTTTGTAGAACTGCGAACGCGAAACTGAGAAAATGCATTTGAGAAGCTTTTGCTGCAAGATTCAGCAGTTGGCCCCTACCATACAGCAAATGGCCTGTATTGTGTTCACCAAGCCGATTTCGGCCGTTTCACAGAACTACGAGCGTGAAACTGTAGGAAAATGCATGTCAGAGGCTCTTTCTACCACATTCATCATGTTGGCCACAACTGCACAGCAAAATGCCTGTAATGTGTGTTCCGACAGCCAAGTTGAGCCTTTTTGTAGAACTGCCAACGCGAAACTGAGAAAATGCATTTGAGAAGCTTTTGCTGCAAGATTCAGCAGTTGGCCCCTACTATACAGCAAATTGCCTGTATTGTGTTCACCACGCCGATTTCGGCCGTTTCACAGAACTACGAGCGTGAAACTGTAGGAAAATGCATGTCAGAGGCTCTTTCTACCACATGCATCATGTTGGCCACAACTGCACAGCAAAATGCCTGTAATGTGTGTTCCGACAGCCAAGTTGAGCCTTTTTGTAGAACTGCCAACGCGAAACTGAGAAAATGCATTTGAGAAGCTTTTGCTGCAAGATTCAGCAGTTGGCCCCTACTATACAGCAAATTGCCTGTATTGTGTTCACAAAGCCGATTTCGGCCGTTTTACAGAACTACGCGCGCTAAACTGTAGGAAAATGCATTTCAGAAGCTCTTTCGACCACATTCATCATGTTGGCCAAAACTGCACAGCAAAATGCCTGTAATGTGTTCTGAAAGCCAAGTTGAGCCTTTTTGTAGAACAACGAACACGAAACTGAGAAAATGCATTTGAGAAGCTTTTGCTGCCAGATTATGCATGTTGGCCCTACTATACAGCAAATTGCCTGTCTTGTGTTCACAAAGCCGATTTCGGCCATTTTACAGAACTCCGAGCGTGAAACTGTAGGAAAATACATTTCAGAAGCTCTTTCTACCACATTCATCATGTTGGCCAAAACTGCACAGCAAAATGCCTGTAATGTGTTCTGAAAGCCAAGTTGAGCCTTTTTGTAGAACTACGAACACGAAACTGAGAAAATGCTTTTGAGAAGCTTTTGCTGCCAGATTCAGCATGTTGGCCCTGCTATACAGCAAATTGCCTGTGTTGTGTTCACAAAGCCGATTTCGGCCGTTTTACAGATCTCCGAGCGTGAAACTGTCGGAAAATGCATTTCAGAAGCTCTTTCTACCACATTCATCATGTTGGCCAAAACTGTACAGCAAAATGCCTGTATTGTGTTCTGAAGGCCAAGTTGAGCCTTTTTGTAGAACTACGAACGCGAAACTGAGAAAATGCATTTGAGAAGCTTTTGCTGCAAGATTCAGCATGTTTGCCCCTACTATACAGCAAATTTCCTGTATAGTGTTCACAAACCCGATTTCGGCCGTTTTACAGATCTCCGAGTGTGAAACTGTCGGAAAATGCATTTCAGAAGCTCTTTCTACCACATTCATCATGTTGGCCAAAACTGCACAGCAAAATGCCTGTATTGTGTTCTGAAGGCCAAGTTGAGCCTTTTTGTAGAACTACGAACACGAAACTGAGAAAATGCATTTGAGAAGCTTTTGCTGCAAGATTCAGCATGTTTGCCCCTACTATACAGCAAATTGCCTGTATTGTGTTCACAAAGCCGATTTCGGCCGTTTTACAGAACTACGAGCGCTAAACTGTAGGAAAATGCATTTCAGAAGCTCTTTCGACCACATTCATCATGTTGGCCAAAACTGCACAGCAAAATGCCTGTAATGTGTTCTGAAAGCCAAGTTGAGCCTTTTTGTAGAACAACGAACACGAAACTGAGAAAATGCATTTGAGAAGCTTTTGCTGCCAGATTATGCATGTTGGCCCTACTATACAGCAAATTGCCTGTCTTGTGTTCACAAAGCCGATTTCGGCCGCTTTACAGAACTACGAGCGTGAAACTGTAGGAAAATGCATTTCAGAAGCTCTTTCTACCACATTCATCATGTTGGCCAAAACTGCACAGCAAAATGCCTGTATTGTGTTCTGAAGGCCAAGTTGAGCCTTTTTGTAGAACTACGAACACGAAACTGAGAAAATGCATTTGAGAAGCTTTTGCTGCAAGATTCAGCATGTTTGCCCCTACTATACAGCAAATTTCCTGTATTGTGTTCACAAGGCCGATTTCGGCCGTTTTACAGGACTACGAGCGCTAAACTGTAGGAAAATGCATTTCAGAAGCTCTTTCGACCACATTCATCATGTTGGCCAAAACTGCACAGCAAAATGCCTGTAATGTGTTCTGAAAGCCAAGTTGAGCCTTTTTGTAGAACAACGAACACGAAACTGAGAAAATGCATTTGAGAAGCTTTTGCTGCCAGATTATGCATGTTGGCCCTACTATACAGCAAATTGCCTGTCTTGTGTTCACAAAGCCGATTTCGGCCATTTTACAGAACTCCGAGCGTGAAACTGTAGGAAAATACATTTCAGAAGCTCTTTCTACCACATTCATCATGTTGGCCAAAACTGCACAGCAAAATGCCTGTAATGTGTTCTGAAAGCCAAGTTGAGCCTTTTTGTAGAACTACGAACACGAAACTGAGAAAATGCTTTTGAGAAGCTTTTGCTGCCAGATTCAGCATGTTGGCCCTGCTATACAGCAAATTGCCTGTATTGTGTTCACAAACCCGATTTCGGCCGTTTTACAGATCTCCGAGCGTGAAACTGTCGGAAAATGCATTTCAGAAGCTCTTTCTACCACATTCATCATGTTGGCCAAAACTGCACAGCAAAATGCCTGTAATGTGTTCTGAAAGCCAAGTTGAGCCTTTTTGTAGAACTACGAACGCGAAACTGTAGGAAATTGCATTTCAGAAGCTCTTTCTACCACATTCATCATGTTGGCCACAACTGCACAGCAAAATGCCTGTATTGTGTTCTGAAAGCCAAGTTGAGCCTTTTTGTAGGCCTAAAGACACGAAACTGAGAAAATGCATTTGAGAAGCTTTTGCTGCCAGATTCAGCATGTTGGCCCCTACTATACAGCAAATTGCCTGTATTGTGTTCACCAAGCCGATATCGGCCGATTTGAGGAACTCCGAACGTGAAACTGTAGGAAAATGCATTTCAGAAGCTCTTTCTACCACATTCATCATGGTGGCCTAAACTGCACAGCAAAAAACCTGTAATGTGTTTTGAAAGCCAAGTTTAGCCTTTTTGTAGAACAACGAACACGAAACTGAGAAAATGCATTTGAGAAGCTTTTGCTGCCAGATTCAGCATGTTGGCCCTAGTATACAGCAAATTGCCTTTATTGTGTTCACAAAGCCGATTTCGGCCGTTTTACAGAACTACGAGCGCTAAACTGTAGGAAAATGCATTTCAGAAGCTCTTTCTACCACATTCATCATGTTGGCCAAAACTGCACAGCAAAATGGCTGTAATGTGTTCTGAAAGCCAAGTTGAGCCTTTTTGTAGAACTACGAACGCGAAACTGTAGGAAAATGCATGTCAGAGACTCTTTCTACCACATGCATCATGTTGGCCACAACTGCACAGCAAAATGCCTGTTATGTGTGTTCCGACAGCCAAGTTGAGCCTTTTTGTAGAACTGCGAACGCGAAACTGAGAAAATGCATTTGAGAAGCTTTTGCTGCAAGATTCAGCAGTTGGCCCCTACCATACAGCAAATGGCCTGTATTGTGTTCACCAAGCCGATTTCGGCCGTTTCACAGAACTACGAGCGTGAAACTGTAGGAAAATGCATGTCAGAGGCTCTTTCTACCACATGCATCATGTTGGCCACAACTGCACAGCAAAATGCCTGTAATGTGTGTTCCGACAGCCAAGTTGAGCCTTTTTGTAGAACTGCCAACGCGAAACTGAGAAAATGCATTTGAGAAGCTTTTGCTGCAAGATTCAGCAGTTGGCCCCTACTATACAGCAAATTGCCAGTATTGTGTTCACCACGCCGATTTCGGCCGTTTCACAGAACTACGAGCGTGAAACTGTAGGAAAATGCATGTCAGAGGCACTTTCTACCACATGCATCATGTTGGCCACAACTGCACAGCAAAATGCCTGTAATGTGTTTTCCGACAGCCAAGTTGAGCCTTTTTGTAGAACTGCCAACGCGAAACTGAGAAAATGCATTTGAGAAGCTTTTGCTGCAAGATTCAGCAGTTGGCCCCTACTATACAGCAAATGGCCTGTATTGTGTTCACCACGCCGATTTCGGCCGTTTCACAGAACTACGAGCGTGAAACTGTAGGAAAATGCATGTCAGAGGCTCTTTCTACCACATGCATCATGTTGGCCACAACTGCACAGCAAAATGCCTGTCATGTGGGTTCCGACAGCCAAGTTGAGCCTTTTTGTAGAACTGCGAACGCGAAACTGAGAAAATGCATTTGAGAAGCTTTTGCTGCAAGATTCAGCAGTTGGCCCCTACCATACAGCAAATGGCCTGTATTGTGTTCACCAAGCCGATTTCGGCCGTTTCACAGAACTACGAGCGTGAAACTGTAGGAAAATGCATGTCAGAAGCTCTTTCTACCACATGCATCATGTTGGCCACAACTGCACAGCAAAATGCCTGTCATGTGTGTTCCGACAGCCAAGTTGAGCCTTTTTGTAGAACTGCCAACGCGAAACTGAGAAAATGCATTTGAGAAGCTTTTGCTGCAAGATTCAGCAGTTGGCCCCTACTATACAGCAAATTGCCTGTATTGTGTTCACCACGCCGATTTCGGCCGTTTCACAGAACTACGAGCGTGAAACTGTAGGAAAATGCATGTCAGAGGCTCTTTCTACCACATGCATCATGTTGGCCACAACTGCACAGCAAAATGCCTGTGATGTGTGTTCCGACAGCCAAGTTGAGCCTTTTTGTAGAACTGCCAACGCGAAACTGAGAAAATGCATTTGAGAAGTTTTTGCTGCAAGATTCAGCAGTTGGCCCCTACTATACAGCAAATTGCCTGTATTGTGTTCACCAAGCCGATTTCGGCCGTTTCACAGAACTGCGAGCGTGAAACTGTAGGAAAATGCATGTCAGAGGCTCTTTCTACCACATGCATCATGTTGGCCACAACTGCACAGCAAAATGACTGTAATGTGTGTTCCGACAGCCAAGTTGAGCCTTTTTGTAGAACTGCCAACGCGAAACTGAGAAAATGCATTTGAGAAGCTTTTGCTGCAAGATTCAGCAGTTGGCCCCTACTATACAGCAAATGGCCTGTATTGTGTTCACCACGCCGATTTCGGCCGTTTCACAGAACTTCGAGCGTGAAGCTGTAGGAAAATGCATGTCAGAAGCTCTTTCTACCACATGCATCATGTTGGCCACAACTGCACAGCAAAATGCCTGTAATGTGTGTTCCGACAGCCAAGTTGAGCCTTTTTGTAGAACTGCCAACACGAAACTGAGAAAATGCATTTGAGAAGCTTTTGCTGCAAGATTCAGCAGTTGGCACCCACTATACAGCAAATTGCCTGGATTGTGTTCACTACGCCGATTTCGGCCGTTTCACAGAACTACGAGCGTGAAACTGTAGGAAAATGCATGTCAGAGGCTCTTTCTACCACATGCATCATGTTGGCCACAACTGCACAGCAAAATGCCTGTTATGTGTGTTCCGACAGCCAAGTTGAGCCTTTTTGTAGAACTGCGAACGCGAAACTGAGAAAATGCATTTGAGAAGCTTTTGCTGCAAGATTCAGCAGTTGGCCCCTACCATACAGCAAATGGCCTGTATTGTGTTCACCAAGCCGATTTCGGCCGTTTCACAGAACTACGAGCGTGAAACTGTAGGAAAATGCATGTCAGAGGCTCTTTCTACCACATGCATCATGTTGGCCACAACTGCACAGCAAAATGCCTGTAATGTGTGTTCCGACAGCCAAGTTGAGCCTTTTTGTAGAACTACGAACACGAAACTGAGAAAATGCTTTTGAGAAGCTTTTGCTGCAAGATTCAGCATGTTGGACCTGCTATACAGCAAATTGCCTGTATTGTGTTCACAAACCCGATTTCGGCCGTTTTACAGATCTCCGAGCGTGAAACTGTCGGAAAATGCATTTCAGAAGCTCTTTCTACCACATTCATCATGTTGGCCAAAACTGCAGAGCAAAATGCCTGTATTGTGTTCTGAAGGCCAAGTTGAGCCTTTTTGTAGAACTACGAACACGAAACTGAGAAAATGCATTTCAGAAGCTCTTTCTACCACATTCATCATGTTGGCCACAACTGCACAGCAAAATGCCTGTATTGTGTTCTGAAAGCCAAGTTGAGCCTTTTTGTAGGCCTAAAGACACGAAACTGAGAAAATGCATTTGAGAAGCTTTTGCTGCCAGATTCAGCATGTTGGCCCCTACTACACAGCAAATTGCCTGTATTGTGTTCACCAAGCCGATATCGGCCGATTTACAGAACTCCGAACGTGAAACTGTAGGAAAATGCATTTCAGAAGCTCTTTCTACCACATTCATCATGTTGGCCAAAACTGCACAGCAAAATGCCTGTAATGTGTTTTGAAAGCCAAGTTTAGCCTTTTTGTAGAACAACGAACACAAAACTGAGAAAATGCATTTGAGAAGCTTTTGCTGCCAGATTCAGCATGTTGGCCCTAGTATACAGCAAATTGCCTTTATTGTGTTCACAAAGCCGATTTCGGCCGTTTTACAGAACTACGAGCGCTAAACTGTAGGAAAATGCATTTCAGAAGCTCTTTCTACCACATTCATCATGTTGGCCAAAACTGCACAGCAAAATGGCTGTAGTGTGTTCTGAAAGCCAAGTTGAGCCTTTTTGTAGAACTACGAACGCGAAACTGTAGGAAAATGCATTTCAGAAGCTCTTTCTACCACATTCATCATGTTGGCCAAAACTGCACAGCAAAATGCCTGTATTGTGTTCTGAAAGCCAAGTTGAGCCTTTTTGTAGAACTGCGAACACGAAACTGAGAAAATGCATTTGAGAAGCTTTTGCTGCCAGATTCAGCATGTTGGGCCTACTATACAGCAAATTGCCTGTATTGTGTTCAAAAAAGCCGATTTCGGCCGTTTTACAGAACTCTGAGCGTGAAGCTGTAGGAAAATGCATTTCAGAAGCTCTTTCTACCACATTCATCATGTTGGCCAAAACTGCACAGCAAAATGCCTGTAATGTGTTCTGAAAGCCAAGTTGAGCCTTTTTGTAGAACTACGAACACGAAACTGAGAAAATGCTTTTGAGAAGCTTTTGCTGCCAGATTCAGCATGTTGGCCCTGCTATACAGCAAATTGCCTGCATTGTGTTCACAAAGCCGATTTCGGCCGTTTTACAGACCTACGAGCGCTAAAATGTAGGAAAATGCATGTCAGAAGCTCTTTCTACCACATTCATCATGTTGGCCAAAACTGCACAGCAAAATGCCTGTAATGTGTTCTGAAAGCCAAGTTGAGCCTTTTTGTAGAACAACGAACACGAAACTGAGAAAATGCATTTGAGAAGCTTTTGCTGCCAGATTCAGCATGTTGGCCCTGCTATACAGCAAATTGCCTGCATTGTGTTCACAAAGCCGATTTCGGCCGTTTTACAGACCTACGAGCGCTAAAATGTAGGAAAATGCATGTCAGAAGCTCTTTCTACCACATTCATCATGTTGGCCAAAACTGCACAGCAAAATGCCTGTAATGTGTTCTGAAAGCCAAGTTGAGCCTTTTTGTAGAACTACGAACACGAAACTGAGAAAATGCTTTTGAGAAGCTTTTGCTGCCAGATTCAGCATGTTGGCCCTGCTATACAGCAAATGGCCTGTATTGTGTTCACCAAGCCGATTTCGGCCGTTTCACAGAACTACGAGCGTGAAACTGTAGGAAAATGCATGTCAGAGGCTCTTTCTACCACATGCATCATGTTGGCCACAACTGCACAGCAAAATGCCTGTAATGTGTGTTCCGACAGCCAAGTTGAGCCTTTTTGTAGAACTGCCAACGCGAAACTGAGAAAATGCATTTGAGAAGCTTTTGCTGCAAGATTCAGCAGTTCGCCCCACTATACAGCAAATTGCCTGTATTGTGTTCACCAAGCCGATTTCGGCCGTTTCACAGAACTACGAGCGTGAAACTGTAGGAAAATGCATGTCAGAGGCTCTTTCTACCACATGCATCATGTTGGCCACAACTGCACAGCAAAATGCCTGTACTGTGTGTTCCGACAGCCAAGTTGAGCCTTTTTGTAGAACTGCCAACGCGAAACTGAGAAAATGCATTTGAGAAGCTTTTGCTGCAAGATTCAGCAGTTGGCCCCTACCATACAGCAAATTGCCTGTATTGTGTTCACCAAGCCGATTTCGGCCGTTTCACAGAACTATGAGCGTGAAACTGTAGGAAAATGCATGTCAGAGGCTCTTTCTACCACATGCATCATGTTGGCCACAACTGCACAGCAAAATGCCTGTGATGTGTGTTCCGACAGCCAAGTTGAGCCTTTTTGTAGAACTGCCAA
The DNA here is from genome assembly GCA_029224185.1 of Karalla daura. Taxonomy (NCBI): domain Eukaryota; kingdom Metazoa; phylum Chordata; class Actinopteri; order Chaetodontiformes; family Leiognathidae; genus Karalla; species Karalla daura. The sequence continues at coordinate 205,742 of CM055206.1, forward strand.
CGCGAAACTGAGAAAATGCATTTGAGAAGCTTTTGCTGCAAGATTCGGCAGTTGGCCCCTGCTATACAGCAAATTGCCTGTATTGTGTTCACCAAGCCGATTTCGGCCGTTTCACAGAACTACGAGTGTGAAACTGTAGGAAAATGCATTTCAGAAGCTCTTTCTACCACATGCATCATGTTGGCCACAACTGCACAGCAAAATGCCTGTCATGTGGGTTCCGACAGCCAAGTTGAGCCTTTTTGTAGAACTGCGAACGCGAAACTGAGAAAATGCATTTGAGAAGCTTTTGCTGCAAGATTCAGCAGTTGGCCCCTGCTATACAGCAAATTGCCTGTATTGTGTTCACCACGCCGATTTCGGCCGTTTCACAGAACTACGAGCGTGAAACTGTAGGAAAATGCATTTCAGAAGCTCTTTCTACCACATGCATCATGTTGGCCACAACTGCACAGCAAAATGCCTGTCATGTGGGTTCCGACAGCCAAGTTGAGCCTTTTTGTAGAACTGCGAACGCGAAACTGAGAAAATGCATTTGAGAAGCTTTTGCTGCAAGATTCAGCAGTTGGCCCCTGCTATACAGCAAATTGCCTGTATTGTGTTCACTACGCCGATTTCGGCCATTTCACAGAACTACGAGCGTGAAACTGTAGGAAAATGCATTTCAGAAGCTCTTTCTACCACATGCATCATGTTGGCCACAACTGCGCAGCAAAATGCCTGTCATGTTGGTTCCGACAGCCAAGTTGAGCCTTTTTGTAGAACTGCGAACGCGAAACTGAGAAAATGCATTTGAGAAGCTTTTGCTGCAAGATTCAGCAGTTGGCCCCTCCTATACAGCAAATTGCCTGTATTTTTTTCACCACGCCGATTTCGGCCGTTTCACAGAGCTACAAGCGTGAAACTGTAGGAAAATGCATTTCAGAAGCTCTTCTACCACATGCATCATGTTAGCCACAACTGCACAGCTAAATGCCTGTCATGTGGGTTCCGACAGCCAAGTTGAGCTTTTTTGTAGAACTGCGAACGCGAAACTGAGAAAATGCATTTGAGAAGCTTTTGCTGCAAGATTCAGCAGTTGGCCCCTGCTATACAGCAAATTGCCTGTATTGTGTTCACTACGCCGATTTCGGCCGTTTCACAGAGCTACAAGCGTGAAACTGTAGGAAAATGCATTTCAGAAGCTCTTCTACCACATGCATCATGTTGGCCACAACTGCACAGCAAAATGCCTGTTATGTGTGTTCCGACAGCCAAGTTGAGCCTTTTTGTAGAACTGCGAACGCGAAACTGAGAAAATGCATTTGAGAAGCTTTTGCTGCAAGATTCAGCAGTTGGCCCCTACCATACAGCAAATGGCCTGTATTGTGTTCACCAAGCCGATTTCGGCCGTTTCACAGAACTACGAGCGTGAAACTGTAGGAAAATGCATGTCAGAGGCTCTTTCTACCACATGCATCATGTTGGCCACAACTGCACAGCAAAATGCCTGTAATGTGTGTTCCGACAGCCAAGTTGAGCCTTTTTGTAGAACTACGAACACGAAACTGAGAAAATGCTTTTGAGAAGCTTTTGCTGCAAGATTCAGCATGTTGGACCTGCTATACAGCAAATTGCCTGTATTGTGTTCACAAACCCGATTTCGGCCGTTTTACAGATCTCCGAGCGTGAAACTGTCGGAAAATGCATTTCAGAAGCTCTTTCTACCACATTCATCATGTTGGCCAAAACTGCAGAGCAAAATGCCTGTATTGTGTTCTGAAGGCCAAGTTGAGCCTTTTTGTAGAACTACGAACACGAAACTGAGAAAATGCATTTCAGAAGCTCTTTCTACCACATTCATCATGTTGGCCACAACTGCACAGCAAAATGCCTGTATTGTGTTCTGAAAGCCAAGTTGAGCCTTTTTGTAGGCCTAAAGACACGAAACTGAGAAAATGCATTTGAGAAGCTTTTGCTGCCAGATTCAGCATGTTGGCCCCTACTACACAGCAAATTGCCTGTATTGTGTTCACCAAGCCGATATCGGCCGATTTACAGAACTCCGAACGTGAAACTGTAGGAAAATGCATTTCAGAAGCTCTTTCTACCACATTCATCATGTTGGCCAAAACTGCACAGCAAAATGCCTGTAATGTGTTTTGAAAGCCAAGTTTAGCCTTTTTGTAGAACAACGAACACAAAACTGAGAAAATGCATTTGAGAAGCTTTTGCTGCCAGATTCAGCATGTTGGCCCTAGTATACAGCAAATTGCCTTTATTGTGTTCACAAAGCCGATTTCGGCCGTTTTACAGAACTACGAGCGCTAAACTGTAGGAAAATGCATTTCAGAAGCTCTTTCTACCACATTCATCATGTTGGCCAAAACTGCACAGCAAAATGGCTGTAGTGTGTTCTGAAAGCCAAGTTGAGCCTTTTTGTAGAACTACGAACGCGAAACTGTAGGAAAATGCATTTCAGAAGCTCTTTCTACCACATTCATCATGTTGGCCAAAACTGCACAGCAAAATGCCTGTATTGTGTTCTGAAAGCCAAGTTGAGCCTTTTTGTAGAACTGCGAACACGAAACTGAGAAAATGCATTTGAGAAGCTTTTGCTGCCAGATTCAGCATGTTGGGCCTACTATACAGCAAATTGCCTGTATTGTGTTCAAAAAAGCCGATTTCGGCCGTTTTACAGAACTCTGAGCGTGAAGCTGTAGGAAAATGCATTTCAGAAGCTCTTTCTACCACATTCATCATGTTGGCCAAAACTGCACAGCAAAATGCCTGTAATGTGTTCTGAAAGCCAAGTTGAGCCTTTTTGTAGAACTACGAACACGAAACTGAGAAAATGCTTTTGAGAAGCTTTTGCTGCCAGATTCAGCATGTTGGCCCTGCTATACAGCAAATTGCCTGCATTGTGTTCACAAAGCCGATTTCGGCCGTTTTACAGACCTACGAGCGCTAAAATGTAGGAAAATGCATGTCAGAAGCTCTTTCTACCACATTCATCATGTTGGCCAAAACTGCACAGCAAAATGCCTGTAATGTGTTCTGAAAGCCAAGTTGAGCCTTTTTGTAGAACAACGAACACGAAACTGAGAAAATGCATTTGAGAAGCTTTTGCTGCCAGATTCAGCATGTTGGCCCTGCTATACAGCAAATTGCCTGCATTGTGTTCACAAAGCCGATTTCGGCCGTTTTACAGACCTACGAGCGCTAAAATGTAGGAAAATGCATGTCAGAAGCTCTTTCTACCACATTCATCATGTTGGCCAAAACTGCACAGCAAAATGCCTGTAATGTGTTCTGAAAGCCAAGTTGAGCCTTTTTGTAGAACTACGAACACGAAACTGAGAAAATGCTTTTGAGAAGCTTTTGCTGCCAGATTCAGCATGTTGGCCCTGCTATACAGCAAATGGCCTGTATTGTGTTCACCAAGCCGATTTCGGCCGTTTCACAGAACTACGAGCGTGAAACTGTAGGAAAATGCATGTCAGAGGCTCTTTCTACCACATGCATCATGTTGGCCACAACTGCACAGCAAAATGCCTGTAATGTGTGTTCCGACAGCCAAGTTGAGCCTTTTTGTAGAACTGCCAACGCGAAACTGAGAAAATGCATTTGAGAAGCTTTTGCTGCAAGATTCAGCAGTTCGCCCCACTATACAGCAAATTGCCTGTATTGTGTTCACCAAGCCGATTTCGGCCGTTTCACAGAACTACGAGCGTGAAACTGTAGGAAAATGCATGTCAGAGGCTCTTTCTACCACATGCATCATGTTGGCCACAACTGCACAGCAAAATGCCTGTACTGTGTGTTCCGACAGCCAAGTTGAGCCTTTTTGTAGAACTGCCAACGCGAAACTGAGAAAATGCATTTGAGAAGCTTTTGCTGCAAGATTCAGCAGTTGGCCCCTACCATACAGCAAATTGCCTGTATTGTGTTCACCAAGCCGATTTCGGCCGTTTCACAGAACTATGAGCGTGAAACTGTAGGAAAATGCATGTCAGAGGCTCTTTCTACCACATGCATCATGTTGGCCACAACTGCACAGCAAAATGCCTGTGATGTGTGTTCCGACAGCCAAGTTGAGCCTTTTTGTAGAACTGCCAACGCGAAACTGAGAAAATGCATTTGAGAAGCTTTTGCTGCAAGATTCGGCAGTTGGCCCCTGCTATACAGCAAATTGCCTGTATTGTGTTCACCAAGCCGATTTCGGCCGTTTCACAGAACTACGAGTGTGAAACTGTAGGAAAATGCATTTCAGAAGCTCTTTCTACCACATGCATCATGTTGGCCACAACTGCACAGCAAAATGCCTGTCATGTGGGTTCCGACAGCCAAGTTGAGCCTTTTTGTAGAACTGCGAACGCGAAACTGAGAAAATGCATTTGAGAAGCTTTTGCTGCAAGATTCAGCAGTTGGCCCCTGCTATACAGCAAATTGCCTGTATTGTGTTCACCACGCCGATTTCGGCCGTTTCACAGAACTACGAGCGTGAAACTGTAGGAAAATGCATTTCAGAAGCTCTTTCTACCACATGCATCATGTTGGCCACAACTGCACAGCAAAATGCCTGTCATGTGGGTTCCGACAGCCAAGTTGAGCCTTTTTGTAGAACTGCGAACGCGAAACTGAGAAAATGCATTTGAGAAGCTTTTGCTGCAAGATTCAGCAGTTGGCCCCTGCTATACAGCAAATTGCCTGTATTGTGTTCACCACGCCGATTTCGGCCATTTCACAGAACTACGAGCGTGAAACTGTAGGAAAATGCATTTCAGAAGCTCTTTCTACCACATGCATCATGTTGGCCACAACTGCGCAGCAAAATGCCTGTCATGTTGGTTCCGACAGCCAAGTTGAGCCTTTTTGTAGAACTGCGAACGCGAAACTGAGAAAATGCATTTGAGAAGCTTTTGCTGCAAGATTCAGCAGTTGGCCCCTCCTATACAGCAAATTGCCTGTATTTTTTTCACCACGCCGATTTCGGCCGTTTCACAGAGCTACAAGCGTGAAACTGTAGGAAAATGCATTTCAGAAGCTCTTCTACCACATGCATCATGTTAGCCACAACTGCACAGCTAAATGCCTGTCATGTGGGTTCCGACAGCCAAGTTGAGCTTTTTTGTAGAACTGCGAACGCGAAACTGAGAAAATGCATTTGAGAAGCTTTTGCTGCAAGATTCAGCAGTTGGCCCCTGCTATACAGCAAATTGCCTGTATTGTGTTCACTACGCCGATTTCGGCCGTTTCACAGAGCTACAAGCGTGAAACTGTAGGAAAATGCATTTCAGAAGCTCTTCTACCACATGCATCATGTTGGCCACAACTGCACAGCAAAATGCCTGTTATGTGTGTTCCGACAGCCAAGTTGAGCCTTTTTGTAGAACTGCGAACGCGAAACTGAGAAAATGCATTTGAGAAGCTTTTGCTGCAAGATTCAGCAGTTGGCCCCTACCATACAGCAAATGGCCTGTATTGTGTTCACCAAGCCGATTTCGGCCGTTTCACAGAACTACGAGCGTGAAACTGTAGGAAAATGCATGTCAGAGGCTCTTTCTACCACATGCATCATGTTGGCCACAACTGCACAGCAAAATGCCTGTAATGTGTGTTCCGACAGCCAAGTTGAGCCTTTTTGTAGAACTACGAACACGAAACTGAGAAAATGCTTTTGAGAAGCTTTTGCTGCAAGATTCAGCATGTTGGACCTGCTATACAGCAAATTGCCTGTATTGTGTTCACAAACCCGATTTCGGCCGTTTTACAGATCTCCGAGCGTGAAACTGTCGGAAAATGCATTTCAGAAGCTCTTTCTACCACATTCATCATGTTGGCCAAAACTGCAGAGCAAAATGCCTGTATTGTGTTCTGAAGGCCAAGTTGAGCCTTTTTGTAGAACTACTAACACGAAACTGAGAAAATGCATTTCAGAAGCTCTTTCTACCACATTCATCATGTTGGCCACAACTGCACAGCAAAATGCCTGTATTGTGTTCTGAAAGCCAAGTTGAGCCTTTTTGTAGGCCTAAAGACACGAAACTGAGAAAATGCATTTGAGAAGCTTTTGCTGCCAGATTCAGCATGTTGGCCCCTACTACACAGCAAATTGCCTGTATTGTGTTCACCAAGCCGATATCGGCCGATTTACAGAACTCCGAACGTGAAACTGTAGGAAAATGCATTTCAGAAGCTCTTTCTACCACATTCATCATGTTGGCCAAAACTGCACAGCAAAATGCCTGTAATGTGTTTTGAAAGCCAAGTTTAGCCTTTTTGTAGAACAACGAACACAAAACTGAGAAAATGCATTTGAGAAGCTTTTGCTGCCAGATTCAGCATGTTGGCCCTAGTATACAGCAAATTGCCTTTATTGTGTTCACAAAGCCGATTTCGGCCGTTTTACAGAACTACGAGCGCTAAACTGTAGGAAAATGCATTTCAGAAGCTCTTTCTACCACATTCATCATGTTGGCCAAAACTGCACAGCAAAATGGCTGTAGTGTGTTCTGAAAGCCAAGTTGAGCCTTTTTGTAGAACAACGAACACAAAACTGAGAAAATGCATTTGAGAAGCTTTTGCTGCCAGATTCAGCATGTTGGCCCTAGTATACAGCAAATTGCCTTTATTGTGTTCACAAAGCCGATTTCGGCCGTTTTACAGAACTACGAGCGCTAAACTGTAGGAAAATGCATTTCAGAAGCTCTTTCTACCACATTCATCATGTTGGCCAAAACTGCACAGCAAAATGGCTGTAGTGTGTTCTGAAAGCCAAGTTGAGCCTTTTTGTAGAACTACGAACGCGAAACTGTAGGAAAATGCATTTCAGAAGCTCTTTCTACCACATTCATCATGTTGGCCAAAACTGCACAGCAAAATGCCTGTATTGTGTTCTGAAAGCCAAGTTGAGCCTTTTTGTAGAACTGCGAACACGAAACTGAGAAAATGCATTTGAGAAGCTTTTGCTGCCAGATTCAGCATGTTGGGCCTACTATACAGCAAATTGCCTGTATTGTGTTCAAAAAAGCCGATTTCGGCCGTTTTACAGAACTCTGAGCGTGAAGCTGTAGGAAAATGCATTTCAGAAGCTCTTTCTACCACATTCATCATGTTGGCCAAAACTGCACAGCAAAATGCCTGTAATGTGTTCTGAAAGCCAAGTTGAGCCTTTTTGTAGAACTACGAACACGAAACTGAGAAAATGCTTTTGAGAAGCTTTTGCTGCCAGATTCAGCATGTTGGCCCTGCTATACAGCAAATTTCCTGTATAGTGTTCACAAACCCGATTTCGGCCGTTTTACAGATCTCCGAGTGTGAAACTGTCGGAAAATGCATTTCAGAAGCTCTTTCTACCACATTCATCATGTTGGCCAAAACTGCACAGCAAAATGCCTGTATTGTGTTCTGAAGGCCAAGTTGAGCCTTTTTGTAGAACTACGAACACGAAACTGAGAAAATGCATTTGAGAAGCTTTTGCTGCAAGATTCAGCATGTTTGCCCCTACTATACAGCAAATTGCCTGTATTGTGTTCACAAAGCCGATTTCGGCCGTTTTACAGAACTACGAGCGCTAAACTGTAGGAAAATGCATTTCAGAAGCTCTTTCGACCACATTCATCATGTTGGCCAAAACTGCACAGCAAAATGCCTGTAATGTGTTCTGAAAGCCAAGTTGAGCCTTTTTGTAGAACAACGAACACGAAACTGAGAAAATGCATTTGAGAAGCTTTTGCTGCCAGATTATGCATGTTGGCCCTACTATACAGCAAATTGCCTGTCTTGTGTTCACAAAGCCGATTTCGGCCGCTTTACAGAACTACGAGCGTGAAACTGTAGGAAAATGCATTTCAGAAGCTCTTTCTACCACATTCATCATGTTGGCCAAAACTGCACAGCAAAATGCCTGTATTGTGTTCTGAAGGCCAAGTTGAGCCTTTTTGTAGAACTACGAACACGAAACTGAGAAAATGCATTTGAGAAGCTTTTGCTGCAAGATTCAGCATGTTTGCCCCTACTATACAGCAAATTTCCTGTATTGTGTTCACAAGGCCGATTTCGGCCGTTTTACAGGACTACGAGCGCTAAACTGTAGGAAAATGCATTTCAGAAGCTCTTTCGACCACATTCATCATGTTGGCCAAAACTGCACAGCAAAATGCCTGTAATGTGTTCTGAAAGCCAAGTTGAGCCTTTTTGTAGAACAACGAACACGAAACTGAGAAAATGCATTTGAGAAGCTTTTGCTGCCAGATTATGCATGTTGGCCCTACTATACAGCAAATTGCCTGTCTTGTGTTCACAAAGCCGATTTCGGCCATTTTACAGAACTCCGAGCGTGAAACTGTAGGAAAATACATTTCAGAAGCTCTTTCTACCACATTCATCATGTTGGCCAAAACTGCACAGCAAAATGCCTGTAATGTGTTCTGAAAGCCAAGTTGAGCCTTTTTGTAGAACTACGAACACGAAACTGAGAAAATGCTTTTGAGAAGCTTTTGCTGCCAGATTCAGCATGTTGGCCCTGCTATACAGCAAATTGCCTGTATTGTGTTCACAAACCCGATTTCGGCCGTTTTACAGATCTCCGAGCGTGAAACTGTCGGAAAATGCATTTCAGAAGCTCTTTCTACCACATTCATCATGTTGGCCAAAACTGCACAGCAAAATGCCTGTAATGTGTTCTGAAAGCCAAGTTGAGCCTTTTTGTAGAACTACGAACGCGAAACTGTAGGAAATTGCATTTCAGAAGCTCTTTCTACCACATTCATCATGTTGGCCACAACTGCACAGCAAAATGCCTGTATTGTGTTCTGAAAGCCAAGTTGAGCCTTTTTGTAGGCCTAAAGACACGAAACTGAGAAAATGCATTTGAGAAGCTTTTGCTGCCAGATTCAGCATGTTGGCCCCTACTATACAGCAAATTGCCTGTATTGTGTTCACCAAGCCGATATCGGCCGATTTGAGGAACTCCGAACGTGAAACTGTAGGAAAATGCATTTCAGAAGCTCTTTCTACCACATTCATCATGGTGGCCTAAACTGCACAGCAAAAAACCTGTAATGTGTTTTGAAAGCCAAGTTTAGCCTTTTTGTAGAACAACGAACACGAAACTGAGAAAATGCATTTGAGAAGCTTTTGCTGCCAGATTCAGCATGTTGGCCCTAGTATACAGCAAATTGCCTTTATTGTGTTCACAAAGCCGATTTCGGCCGTTTTACAGAACTACGAGCGCTAAACTGTAGGAAAATGCATTTCAGAAGCTCTTTCTACCACATTCATCATGTTGGCCAAAACTGCACAGCAAAATGGCTGTAATGTGTTCTGAAAGCCAAGTTGAGCCTTTTTGTAGAACTACGAACGCGAAACTGTAGGAAAATGCATGTCAGAGACTCTTTCTACCACATGCATCATGTTGGCCACAACTGCACAGCAAAATGCCTGTTATGTGTGTTCCGACAGCCAAGTTGAGCCTTTTTGTAGAACTGCGAACGCGAAACTGAGAAAATGCATTTGAGAAGCTTTTGCTGCAAGATTCAGCAGTTGGCCCCTACCATACAGCAAATGGCCTGTATTGTGTTCACCAAGCCGATTTCGGCCGTTTCACAGAACTACGAGCGTGAAACTGTAGGAAAATGCATGTCAGAGGCTCTTTCTACCACATGCATCATGTTGGCCACAACTGCACAGCAAAATGCCTGTAATGTGTGTTCCGACAGCCAAGTTGAGCCTTTTTGTAGAACTGCCAACGCGAAACTGAGAAAATGCATTTGAGAAGCTTTTGCTGCAAGATTCAGCAGTTGGCCCCTACTATACAGCAAATTGCCAGTATTGTGTTCACCACGCCGATTTCGGCCGTTTCACAGAACTACGAGCGTGAAACTGTAGGAAAATGCATGTCAGAGGCACTTTCTACCACATGCATCATGTTGGCCACAACTGCACAGCAAAATGCCTGTAATGTGTTTTCCGACAGCCAAGTTGAGCCTTTTTGTAGAACTGCCAACGCGAAACTGAGAAAATGCATTTGAGAAGCTTTTGCTGCAAGATTCAGCAGTTGGCCCCTACTATACAGCAAATGGCCTGTATTGTGTTCACCACGCCGATTTCGGCCGTTTCACAGAACTACGAGCGTGAAACTGTAGGAAAATGCATGTCAGAGGCTCTTTCTACCACATGCATCATGTTGGCCACAACTGCACAGCAAAATGCCTGTCATGTGGGTTCCGACAGCCAAGTTGAGCCTTTTTGTAGAACTGCGAACGCGAAACTGAGAAAATGCATTTGAGAAGCTTTTGCTGCAAGATTCAGCAGTTGGCCCCTACCATACAGCAAATGGCCTGTATTGTGTTCACCAAGCCGATTTCGGCCGTTTCACAGAACTACGAGCGTGAAACTGTAGGAAAATGCATGTCAGAAGCTCTTTCTACCACATGCATCATGTTGGCCACAACTGCACAGCAAAATGCCTGTCATGTGTGTTCCGACAGCCAAGTTGAGCCTTTTTGTAGAACTGCCAACGCGAAACTGAGAAAATGCATTTGAGAAGCTTTTGCTGCAAGATTCAGCAGTTGGCCCCTACTATACAGCAAATTGCCTGTATTGTGTTCACCACGCCGATTTCGGCCGTTTCACAGAACTACGAGCGTGAAACTGTAGGAAAATGCATGTCAGAGGCTCTTTCTACCACATGCATCATGTTGGCCACAACTGCACAGCAAAATGCCTGTGATGTGTGTTCCGACAGCCAAGTTGAGCCTTTTTGTAGAACTGCCAACGCGAAACTGAGAAAATGCATTTGAGAAGTTTTTGCTGCAAGATTCAGCAGTTGGCCCCTACTATACAGCAAATTGCCTGTATTGTGTTCACCAAGCCGATTTCGGCCGTTTCACAGAACTGCGAGCGTGAAACTGTAGGAAAATGCATGTCAGAGGCTCTTTCTACCACATGCATCATGTTGGCCACAACTGCACAGCAAAATGACTGTAATGTGTGTTCCGACAGCCAAGTTGAGCCTTTTTGTAGAACTGCCAACGCGAAACTGAGAAAATGCATTTGAGAAGCTTTTGCTGCAAGATTCAGCAGTTGGCCCCTACTATACAGCAAATGGCCTGTATTGTGTTCACCACGCCGATTTCGGCCGTTTCACAGAACTTCGAGCGTGAAGCTGTAGGAAAATGCATGTCAGAAGCTCTTTCTACCACATGCATCATGTTGGCCACAACTGCACAGCAAAATGCCTGTAATGTGTGTTCCGACAGCCAAGTTGAGCCTTTTTGTAGAACTGCCAACGCGAAACTGAGAAAATGCATTTGAGAAGCTTTTGCTGCAAGATTCAGCAGTTGGCACCCACTATACAGCAAATTGCCTGGATTGTGTTCACTACGCCGATTTCGGCCGTTTCACAGAACTACGAGCGTGAAACTGTAGGAAAATGCATGTCAGAGGCTCTTTCTACCACATGCATCATGTTGGCCACAACTGCACAGCAAAATGCCTGTTATGTGTGTTCCGACAGCCAAGTTGAGCCTTTTTGTAGAACTGCGAACGCGAAACTGAGAAAATGCATTTGAGAAGCTTTTGCTGCAAGATTCAGCAGTTGGCCCCTACCATACAGCAAATGGCCTGTATTGTGTTCACCAAGCCGATTTCGGCCGTTTCACAGAACTACGAGCGTGAAACTGTAGGAAAATGCATGTCAGAGGCTCTTTCTACCACATGCATCATGTTGGCCACAACTGCACAGCAAAATGCCTGTAATGTGTGTTCCGACAGCCAAGTTGAGCCTTTTTGTAGAACTACGAACACGAAACTGAGAAAATGCTTTTGAGAAGCTTTTGCTGCAAGATTCAGCATGTTGGACCTGCTATACAGCAAATTGCCTGTATTGTGTTCACAAACCCGATTTCGGCCGTTTTACAGATCTCCGAGCGTGAAACTGTCGGAAAATGCATTTCAGAAGCTCTTTCTACCACATTCATCATGTTGGCCAAAACTGCAGAGCAAAATGCCTGTATTGTGTTCTGAAGGCCAAGTTGAGCCTTTTTGTAGAACTACGAACACGAAACTGAGAAAATGCATTTCAGAAGCTCTTTCTACCACATTCATCATGTTGGCCACAACTGCACAGCAAAATGCCTGTATTGTGTTCTGAAAGCCAAGTTGAGCCTTTTTGTAGGCCTAAAGACACGAAACTGAGAAAATGCATTTGAGAAGCTTTTGCTGCCAGATTCAGCATGTTGGCCCCTACTACACAGCAAATTGCCTGTATTGTGTTCACCAAGCCGATATCGGCCGATTTACAGAACTCCGAACGTGAAACTGTAGGAAAATGCATTTCAGAAGCTCTTTCTACCACATTCATCATGTTGGCCAAAACTGCACAGCAAAATGCCTGTAATGTGTTTTGAAAGCCAAGTTTAGCCTTTTTGTAGAACAACGAACACAAAACTGAGAAAATGCATTTGAGAAGCTTTTGCTGCCAGATTCAGCATGTTGGCCCTAGTATACAGCAAATTGCCTTTATTGTGTTCACAAAGCCGATTTCGGCCGTTTTACAGAACTACGAGCGCTAAACTGTAGGAAAATGCATTTCAGAAGCTCTTTCTACCACATTCATCATGTTGGCCAAAACTGCACAGCAAAATGGCTGTAGTGTGTTCTGAAAGCCAAGTTGAGCCTTTTTGTAGAACTACGAACGCGAAACTGTAGGAAAATGCATTTCAGAAGCTCTTTCTACCACATTCATCATGTTGGCCAAAACTGCACAGCAAAATGCCTGTATTGTGTTCTGAAAGCCAAGTTGAGCCTTTTTGTAGAACTGCGAACACGAAACTGAGAAAATGCATTTGAGAAGCTTTTGCTGCCAGATTCAGCATGTTGGGCCTACTATACAGCAAATTGCCTGTATTGTGTTCAAAAAAGCCGATTTCGGCCGTTTTACAGAACTCTGAGCGTGAAGCTGTAGGAAAATGCATTTCAGAAGCTCTTTCTACCACATTCATCATGTTGGCCAAAACTGCACAGCAAAATGCCTGTAATGTGTTCTGAAAGCCAAGTTGAGCCTTTTTGTAGAACTACGAACACGAAACTGAGAAAATGCTTTTGAGAAGCTTTTGCTGCCAGATTCAGCATGTTGGCCCTGCTATACAGCAAATTGCCTGCATTGTGTTCACAAAGCCGATTTCGGCCGTTTTACAGACCTACGAGCGCTAAAATGTAGGAAAATGCATGTCAGAAGCTCTTTCTACCACATTCATCATGTTGGCCAAAACTGCACAGCAAAATGCCTGTAATGTGTTCTGAAAGCCAAGTTGAGCCTTTTTGTAGAACAACGAACACGAAACTGAGAAAATGCATTTGAGAAGCTTTTGCTGCCAGATTCAGCATGTTGGCCCTGCTATACAGCAAATTGCCTGCATTGTGTTCACAAAGCCGATTTCGGCCGTTTTACAGACCTACGAGCGCTAAAATGTAGGAAAATGCATGTCAGAAGCTCTTTCTACCACATTCATCATGTTGGCCAAAACTGCACAGCAAAATGCCTGTAATGTGTTCTGAAAGCCAAGTTGAGCCTTTTTGTAGAACTACGAACACGAAACTGAGAAAATGCTTTTGAGAAGCTTTTGCTGCCAGATTCAGCATGTTGGCCCTGCTATACAGCAAATGGCCTGTATTGTGTTCACCAAGCCGATTTCGGCCGTTTCACAGAACTACGAGCGTGAAACTGTAGGAAAATGCATGTCAGAGGCTCTTTCTACCACATGCATCATGTTGGCCACAACTGCACAGCAAAATGCCTGTAATGTGTGTTCCGACAGCCAAGTTGAGCCTTTTTGTAGAACTGCCAACGCGAAACTGAGAAAATGCATTTGAGAAGCTTTTGCTGCAAGATTCAGCAGTTCGCCCCACTATACAGCAAATTGCCTGTATTGTGTTCACCAAGCCGATTTCGGCCGTTTCACAGAACTACGAGCGTGAAACTGTAGGAAAATGCATGTCAGAGGCTCTTTCTACCACATGCATCATGTTGGCCACAACTGCACAGCAAAATGCCTGTACTGTGTGTTCCGACAGCCAAGTTGAGCCTTTTTGTAGAACTGCCAACGCGAAACTGAGAAAATGCATTTGAGAAGCTTTTGCTGCAAGATTCAGCAGTTGGCCCCTACCATACAGCAAATTGCCTGTATTGTGTTCACCAAGCCGATTTCGGCCGTTTCACAGAACTATGAGCGTGAAACTGTAGGAAAATGCATGTCAGAGGCTCTTTCTACCACATGCATCATGTTGGCCACAACTGCACAGCAAAATGCCTGTGATGTGTGTTCCGACAGCCAAGTTGAGCCTTTTTGTAGAACTGCCAACGCGAAACTGAGAAAATGCATTTGAGAAGCTTTTGCTGCAAGATTCGGCAGTTGGCCCCTGCTATACAGCAAATTGCCTGTATTGTGTTCACCAAGCCGATTTCGGCCGTTTCACAGAACTACGAGTGTGAAACTGTAGGAAAATGCATTTCAGAAGCTCTTTCTACCACATGCATCATGTTGGCCACAACTGCACAGCAAAATGCCTGTCATGTGGGTTCCGACAGCCAAGTTGAGCCTTTTTGTAGAACTGCGAACGCGAAACTGAGAAAATGCATTTGAGAAGCTTTTGCTGCAAGATTCAGCAGTTGGCCCCTGCTATACAGCAAATTGCCTGTATTGTGTTCACCACGCCGATTTCGGCCGTTTCACAGAACTACGAGCGTGAAACTGTAGGAAAATGCATTTCAGAAGCTCTTTCTACCACATGCATCATGTTGGCCACAACTGCACAGCAAAATGCCTGTCATGTGGGTTCCGACAGCCAAGTTGAGCCTTTTTGTAGAACTGCGAACGCGAAACTGAGAAAATGCATTTGAGAAGCTTTTGCTGCAAGATTCAGCAGTTGGCCCCTGCTATACAGCAAATTGCCTGTATTGTGTTCACTACGCCGATTTCGGCCATTTCACAGAACTACGAGCGTGAAACTGTAGGAAAATGCATTTCAGAAGCTCTTTCTACCACATGCATCATGTTGGCCACAACTGCGCAGCAAAATGCCTGTCATGTTGGTTCCGACAGCCAAGTTGAGCCTTTTTGTAGAACTGCGAACGCGAAACTGAGAAAATGCATTTGAGAAGCTTTTGCTGCAAGATTCAGCAGTTGGCCCCTCCTATACAGCAAATTGCCTGTATTTTTTTCACCACGCCGATTTCGGCCGTTTCACAGAGCTACAAGCGTGAAACTGTAGGAAAATGCATTTCAGAAGCTCTTCTACCACATGCATCATGTTAGCCACAACTGCACAGCTAAATGCCTGTCATGTGGGTTCCGACAGCCAAGTTGAGCTTTTTTGTAGAACTGCGAACGCGAAACTGAGAAAATGCATTTGAGAAGCTTTTGCTGCAAGATTCAGCAGTTGGCCCCTGCTATACAGCAAATTGCCTGTATTGTGTTCACTACGCCGATTTCGGCCGTTTCACAGAGCTACAAGCGTGAAACTGTAGGAAAATGCATTTCAGAAGCTCTTCTACCACATGCATCATGTTGGCCACAACTGCACAGCAAAATGCCTGTTATGTGTGTTCCGACAGCCAAGTTGAGCCTTTTTGTAGAACTGCGAACGCGAAACTGAGAAAATGCATTTGAGAAGCTTTTGCTGCAAGATTCAGCAGTTGGCCCCTACCATACAGCAAATGGCCTGTATTGTGTTCACCAAGCCGATTTCGGCCGTTTCACAGAACTACGAGCGTGAAACTGTAGGAAAATGCATGTCAGAGGCTCTTTCTACCACATGCATCATGTTGGCCACAACTGCACAGCAAAATGCCTGTAATGTGTGTTCCGACAGCCAAGTTGAGCCTTTTTGTAGAACTACGAACACGAAACTGAGAAAATGCTTTTGAGAAGCTTTTGCTGCAAGATTCAGCATGTTGGACCTGCTATACAGCAAATTGCCTGTATTGTGTTCACAAACCCGATTTCGGCCGTTTTACAGATCTCCGAGCGTGAAACTGTCGGAAAATGCATTTCAGAAGCTCTTTCTACCACATTCATCATGTTGGCCAAAACTGCAGAGCAAAATGCCTGTATTGTGTTCTGAAGGCCAAGTTGAGCCTTTTTGTAGAACTACTAACACGAAACTGAGAAAATGCATTTCAGAAGCTCTTTCTACCACATTCATCATGTTGGCCACAACTGCACAGCAAAATGCCTGTATTGTGTTCTGAAAGCCAAGTTGAGCCTTTTTGTAGGCCTAAAGACACGAAACTGAGAAAATGCATTTGAGAAGCTTTTGCTGCCAGATTCAGCATGTTGGCCCCTACTACACAGCAAATTGCCTGTATTGTGTTCACCAAGCCGATATCGGCCGATTTACAGAACTCCGAACGTGAAACTGTAGGAAAATGCATTTCAGAAGCTCTTTCTACCACATTCATCATGTTGGCCAAAACTGCACAGCAAAATGCCTGTAATGTGTTTTGAAAGCCAAGTTTAGCCTTTTTGTAGAACAACGAACACAAAACTGAGAAAATGCATTTGAGAAGCTTTTGCTGCCAGATTCAGCATGTTGGCCCTAGTATACAGCAAATTGCCTTTATTGTGTTCACAAAGCCGATTTCGGCCGTTTTACAGAACTACGAGCGCTAAACTGTAGGAAAATGCATTTCAGAAGCTCTTTCTACCACATTCATCATGTTGGCCAAAACTGCACAGCAAAATGGCTGTAGTGTGTTCTGAAAGCCAAGTTGAGCCTTTTTGTAGAACAACGAACACAAAACTGAGAAAATGCATTTGAGAAGCTTTTGCTGCCAGATTCAGCATGTTGGCCCTAGTATACAGCAAATTGCCTTTATTGTGTTCACAAAGCCGATTTCGGCCGTTTTACAGAACTACGAGCGCTAAACTGTAGGAAAATGCATTTCAGAAGCTCTTTCTACCACATTCATCATGTTGGCCAAAACTGCACAGCAAAATGGCTGTAGTGTGTTCTGAAAGCCAAGTTGAGCCTTTTTGTAGAACTACGAACGCGAAACTGTAGGAAAATGCATTTCAGAAGCTCTTTCTACCACATTCATCATGTTGGCCAAAACTGCACAGCAAAATGCCTGTATTGTGTTCTGAAAGCCAAGTTGAGCCTTTTTGTAGAACTGCGAACACGAAACTGAGAAAATGCATTTGAGAAGCTTTTGCTGCCAGATTCAGCATGTTGGGCCTACTATACAGCAAATTGCCTGTATTGTGTTCAAAAAAGCCGATTTCGGCCGTTTTACAGAACTCTGAGCGTGAAGCTGTAGGAAAATGCATTTCAGAAGCTCTTTCTACCACATTCATCATGTTGGCCAAAACTGCACAGCAAAATGCCTGTAATGTGTTCTGAAAGCCAAGTTGAGCCTTTTTGTAGAACTACGAACACGAAACTGAGAAAATGCTTTTGAGAAGCTTTTGCTGCCAGATTCAGCATGTTGGCCCTGCTATACAGCAAATTGCCTGCATTGTGTTCACAAAGCCGATTTCGGCCGTTTTACAGACCTACGAGCGCTAAAATGTAGGAAAATGCATGTCAGAAGCTCTTTCTACCACATTCATCATGTTGGCCAAAACTGCACAGCAAAATGCCTGTAATGTGTTCTGAAAGCCAAGTTGAGCCTTTTTGTAGAACAACGAACACGAAACTGAGAAAATGCATTTGAGAAGCTTTTGCTGCCAGATTCAGCATGTTGGCCCTGCTATACAGCAAATTGCCTGCATTGTGTTCACAAAGCCGATTTCGGCCGTTTTACAGACCTACGAGCGCTAAAATGTAGGAAAATGCATGTCAGAAGCTCTTTCTACCACATTCATCATGTTGGCCAAAACTGCACAGCAAAATGCCTGTAATGTGTTCTGAAAGCCAAGTTGAGCCTTTTTGTAGAACTACGAACACGAAACTGAGAAAATGCTTTTGAGAAGCTTTTGCTGCCAGATTCAGCATGTTGGCCCTGCTATACAGCAAATGGCCTGTATTGTGTTCACCAAGCCGATTTCGGCCGTTTCACAGAACTACGAGCGTGAAACTGTAGGAAAATGCATGTCAGAGGCTCTTTCTACCACATGCATCATGTTGGCCACAACTGCACAGCAAAATGCCTGTAATGTGTGTTCCGACAGCCAAGTTGAGCCTTTTTGTAGAACTGCCAACGCGAAACTGAGAAAATGCATTTGAGAAGCTTTTGCTGCAAGATTCAGCAGTTCGCCCCACTATACAGCAAATTGCCTGTATTGTGTTCACCAAGCCGATTTCGGCCGTTTCACAGAACTACGAGCGTGAAACTGTAGGAAAATGCATGTCAGAGGCTCTTTCTACCACATGCATCATGTTGGCCACAACTGCACAGCAAAATGCCTGTACTGTGTGTTCCGACAGCCAAGTTGAGCCTTTTTGTAGAACTGCCAACGCGAAACTGAGAAAATGCATTTGAGAAGCTTTTGCTGCAAGATTCAGCAGTTGGCCCCTACCATACAGCAAATTGCCTGTATTGTGTTCACCAAGCCGATTTCGGCCGTTTCACAGAACTATGAGCGTGAAACTGTAGGAAAATGCATGTCAGAGGCTCTTTCTACCACATGCATCATGTTGGCCACAACTGCACAGCAAAATGCCTGTGATGTGTGTTCCGACAGCCAAGTTGAGCCTTTTTGTAGAACTGCCAACGCGAAACTGAGAAAATGCATTTGAGAAGTTTTTGCTGCAAGATTCAGCAGTTGGCCCCTACTATACAGCAAATTGCCTGTATTGTGTTCACCACGCCGATTTCGGCCGTTTCACAGAACTACGAGCGTGAAACTGTAGGAAAATGCATGTCAGAGGCTCTTTCTACCACATGCATCATGTTGGCCACAACTGCACAGCAAAATGCCTGTGATGTGTGTTCCGACAGCCAAGTTGAGCCTTTTTGTAGAACTGCCAACGCGAAACTGAGAAAATGCATTTGAGAAGTTTTTGCTGCAAGATTCAGCAGTTGGCCCCTACTATACAGCAAATTGCCTGTATTGTGTTCACCAAGCCGATTTCGGCCGTTTCACAGAACTGCGAGCGTGAAACTGTAGGAAAATGCATGTCAGAGGCTCTTTCTACCACATGCATCATGTTGGCCACAACTGCACAGCAAAATGACTGTAATGTGTGTTCCGACAGCCAAGTTGAGCCTTTTTGTAGAACTGCCAACGCGAAACTGAGAAAATGCATTTGAGAAGCTTTTGCTGCAAGATTCAGCAGTTGGCCCCTACTATACAGCAAATGGCCTGTATTGTGTTCACCACGCCGATTTCGGCCGTTTCACAGAACTTCGAGCGTGAAGCTGTAGGAAAATGCATGTCAGAAGCTCTTTCTACCACATGCATCATGTTGGCCACAACTGCACAGCAAAATGCCTGTTATGTGTGTTCCGACAGCCAAGTTGAGCCTTTTTGTAGAACTGCGAACGCGAAACTGAGAAAATGCATTTGAGAAGCTTTTGCTGCAAGATTCAGCAGTTGGCCCCTACCATACAGCAAATGGCCTGTATTGTGTTCACCAAGCCGATTTCGGCCGTTTCACAGAACTACGAGCGTGAAACTGTAGGAAAATGCATGTCAGAGGCTCTTTCTACCACATGCATCATGTTGGCCACAACTGCACAGCAAAATGCCTGTAATGTGTGTTCCGACAGCCAAGTTGAGCCTTTTTGTAGAACTACGAACACGAAACTGAGAAAATGCTTTTGAGAAGCTTTTGCTGCAAGATTCAGCATGTTGGACCTGCTATACAGCAAATTGCCTGTATTGTGTTCACAAACCCGATTTCGGCCGTTTTACAGATCTCCGAGCGTGAAACTGTCGGAAAATGCATTTCAGAAGCTCTTTCTACCACATTCATCATGTTGGCCAAAACTGCAGAGCAAAATGCCTGTATTGTGTTCTGAAGGCCAAGTTGAGCCTTTTTGTAGAACTACGAACACGAAACTGAGAAAATGCATTTCAGAAGCTCTTTCTACCACATTCATCATGTTGGCCACAACTGCACAGCAAAATGCCTGTATTGTGTTCTGAAAGCCAAGTTGAGCCTTTTTGTAGGCCTAAAGACACGAAACTGAGAAAATGCATTTGAGAAGCTTTTGCTGCCAGATTCAGCATGTTGGCCCCTACTACACAGCAAATTGCCTGTATTGTGTTCACCAAGCCGATATCGGCCGATTTACAGAACTCCGAACGTGAATCTGTAGGAAAATGCATTTCAGAAGCTCTTTCTACCACATTCATCATGTTGGCCAAAACTGCACAGCAAAATGCCTGTAATGTGTTTTGAAAGCCAAGTTTAGCCTTTTTGTAGAACAACGAACACAAAACTGAGAAAATGCATTTGAGAAGCTTTTGCTGCCAGATTCAGCATGTTGGCCCTAGTATACAGCAAATTGCCTTTATTGTGTTCACAAAGCCGATTTCGGCCGTTTTACAGAACTACGAGCGCTAAACTGTAGGAAAATGCATTTCAGAAGCTCTTTCTACCACATTCATCATGTTGGCCAAAACTGCACAGCAAAATGGCTGTAGTGTGTTCTGAAAGCCAAGTTGAGCCTTTTTGTAGAACTACGAACGCGAAACTGTAGGAAAATGCATTTCAGAAGCTCTTTCTACCACATTCATCATGTTGGCCAAAACTGCACAGCAAAATGCCTGTATTGTGTTCTGAAAGCCAAGTTGAGCCTTTTTGTAGAACTGCGAACACGAAACTGAGAAAATGCATTTGAGAAGCTTTTGCTGCCAGATTCAGCATGTTGGGCCTACTATACAGCAAATTGCCTGTATTGTGTTCAAAAAAGCCGATTTCGGCCGTTTTACAGAACTCTGAGCGTGAAGCTGTAGGAAAATGCATTTCAGAAGCTCTTTCTACCACATTCATCATGTTGGCCAAAACTGCACAGCAAAATGCCTGTAATGTGTTCTGAAAGCCAAGTTGAGCCTTTTTGTAGAACTACGAACACGAAACTGAGAAAATGCTTTTGAGAAGCTTTTGCTGCCAGATTCAGCATGTTGGCCCTGCTATACAGCAAATTGCCTGCATTGTGTTCACAAAGCCGATTTCGGCCGTTTTACAGACCTACGAGCGCTAAAATGTAGGAAAATGCATGTCAGAAGCTCTTTCTACCACATTCATCATGTTGGCCAAAACTGCACAGCAAAATGCCTGTAATGTGTTCTGAAAGCCAAGTTGAGCCTTTTTGTAGAACAACGAA